>JAEANM010026016.1:0-10827 GCA_017656035.1 Myanophis thanlyinensis
GGTCCGTAATGGTCCAAATCTCTGGGGGCAATTCGTTCCAAAGGGAGGGTGCACCCACAGAGAAGGCTCGCACCCTCAGGGCCGTCAGGCGACATCGACCCAACGGTGGTACCCCGAGGAGGCCCGCCCTGTGGGAATGTACCAGTTGGCTGGAGGCTGATGGTGGCAACAGGTGGTCCTGTAAGTACCCGGGTCCCAAGCCATGGAGCTGTGGGAGTTTTTAAGAAGAGATTGGGGAATGTAGGAAGTCTCCATCCCCAGATTAAAATGTTATTTATTCTTAATATTAAGAAAAACAGGATAGAGTATTTCCCCAAAGGAGAAATGAAAAAACGTGTCTTAAAGGCAGAAAGCAGCCCCAGTCTTTCTTAATAGCCTCTACTCTAGCAGAAGCCTCAAATCTTTAGACATGGATTTTTTGTGCCAATCTATTCATAAACAAAATACACAGGCTGGAGCTGATGGAATTAAAATGTACACTCCCCCCAGCCAAATTCTAAGAACAGGACATGACCTTTAGCACATAATAGGATTAACCTACCACCATTAGAAGAGCAAAAGACACTACAGGCTCACTACATTGCACAACACCCTAGGACAGGAGTGTCAAACTCGCCACCGCATGTTATTGTCACATCAGGTGTCACAACTTTTTTCCCCTTCACTAAAATGAGGTGGATGGGTGTGGCCAGTGCATGATGCATCTGAACAGCGGGCCATGAGTTTGATACCCCTGCCTTAGGGGATGTCAGAACCATATAAAAGCCTATCCATTCTTAAGTCAAGGGGTCAGCCAACTCAGAAACATTTGTGGCTGTCACTGAACTTTCTAGCATCCAAATCAACAAGAGACTTTCTTTCCAATCAGCCTCTATTTTATTTCCAGCGTCTTTGTCCCACTTTGGAACCGGATTGGATTTTTTTGTTTTTTTCCAACAAGAACGATTTGTTTGAAATGGTATAGGTTGTGGTGGTGAGCCTATGGAACTTGTGCCAGAAGTGGCATGCAGAAGTATCCTATGTACCACGCACAGCCCTGCAGGCTCATCCATGTTCCTGCGCACAGGCATGCCAGCCAGTTGGCCTTCACATGTGCAGGAGTGCCAAAACCTAGAAGAGCAGCGTCCCAGCATGCACATGTGCTCCGAGAGCTGAATGTCTGGTTTTCAGTGTGTGCATGCTCACCGACCAGCTGTTTGTCACGTGCATGCACACCAGGATCCAAAAGCCCAGACCAACAGCATACATGTGCATGCCAGAAACTGGATGCTCAGCTCTCAGAGCACATGTGTGTGCTGGGATGTTGCTCTTACGAGTTTTGGTGCTCCCACGTGCACAAAGACTGCACGGCCCAGGCGAGCCAGTTTTGCGTGCCACTTCTGGCATGCAGCCTGGCACACAGTGATGTAAAAGGTTTGCCACCACTGGTATAAAGTTTCCTACTTGAGTGGGAGGGGGGGTTGGACTAGAAGATCTCCAAGATCCTTTCCAACTCTGTTATTCTGTTCACATGATCAGAATTGGACTGCTTGTCAACTAGCCTGTATTTACAACACTTGCAGTATTCAGGATATTGTGATGCCTATTTATTTTATTTTATTTATTTAATCACATTTATATACCGCCCCATCTCCACAAGGACTCGGGGCGGTTCACAGCAGATAAAAAACAGAGTATAACAAATTCTAAAACCAATCTAAAAACTTGCGATTTTCTGATAAGCAAAGTCAATGGGGGAAGCCTAATTGGCTTAATGAACTGCATCATTCACTTTAAGCAGTACGATGATTCACTTAATTATCATGGCAAAAGTTATAAACTCACATCCAACTCACTTAATAGCTGCAAGAGGCAATCACATGACCTGCATCATAAATATGAGTCGGTTGCCAAGTATCTGGGTTTTTTTATCACATGACCATGGAGATGCTGTAACAGGTGGAAGTGTGAAAAGTGTTAGAGGTCAAAAACCCGATCGAAATCGGTTAAAGGAAACTCAGGAAACCGGGTCCGTTTGGATGACCGCGAGGGGTCCCATTTATTCTCAGCCGCGAGTAAAACTCGCGATGAGATTCAGGTGAAAAGAACAGGGGAGAAAGGCGGGGAGCCGCGGCTTTTATATTTGCTGTGACTTCAAATTTCTGTGATTCCCATTGGCCAGCGAGCCGGCCAATGGGCATCGCTGTCCCAACAGCCAATCAGCTGTTGGGTCGCAAGTGGAGATTGTCGGACCGGAGTGTAAACTCCAGCTGCGCATGTGTGATGCACAACGCCCCTCCCCTCTTAGCTTGAATCTTTCTAGAGGGGTCGATGGTGCATACGTAGTCTTGTAGATAAGTGGGGCGTTGCCGGATTCGCGTCAATCTGTGCAAGCTCTGCTCATTTGGACTGCGGCTGCCACCCTGGAAGGTTGTGTTGGAGTTTCCCTCCACTCTTGGCAGCGGCTGCGGCGGCGGCGGCGCCTCTGCGGCTGTGAAGTTTTCCGGACAGGCCTCCGGTAGGTAGTGCATGACTCCGTCAGTCCGGTCGTCTCCTTCTAAGTTCCCTTGTCCGTCCCGGGTGTCCATGGCCCTATTCCTTGGTATTCCTCTCCTGAGTTGATCTATGTATCTCCACCATGTACGCCCGTCGGAGAGTTCTATTTCATAGGACTTCGGCCCGGTTG
Source organism: Myanophis thanlyinensis (assembly GCA_017656035.1). Lineage (NCBI taxonomy): Eukaryota > Metazoa > Chordata > Lepidosauria > Squamata > Homalopsidae > Myanophis > Myanophis thanlyinensis. Next base: position 2,666 of record JAEANM010026016.1, read on the forward strand.
CCCTTTTTACTGTTCCGGGCATCCATTTGGGTGGGCCTGGGTAGTTTCTGGCCAAGACCCCCTCCCCCTCTAAGAAGGTCCTTATCCCTTGGGCTGGGTTGTCCGGGAGGAGTGGGGGGTCATTCTGGGTGTACTCGACTGAGGGGAATTTTTATTTTTCGTCCCATTAAGAGTTCTGCTGGGCTTTGGTTGGAATTGGGTGACGGGGTGGAATGCTGGGCAAGGAGAAAAATGTTTATTTTGTGTTGTAAATTGCCTGAGTCCATTCTGGCCAGGGCTTCCTTCACTGATCGGACGGCTCGTTCTGCCCGGCCATTTGCCATGGGTCTGTGGGGCGCTGCGGTGGTGTGGCGGATGCCCAGGCTGGCTGTGAAGTTGGTGAATTCTTCGGCTGTGAATTGCGGCCCATTGTCCAACACTATAACATCTGGAATCCCATGGGTAGTGAAGGTTTTTTGTAGCGTGGCAACCGTGGCCTCTGTGGTAGTTGATCGCATGGGGTGGACCTCGGTCCAGTTGGAATGGGCATCGACGATGATGAGCAACATTTGGCCTTGCACTGGTCCCGCAAAATCTATGTGTAAGTGGGACCAGGGGTTCTGAGTCGTGTCCCATTTGGATGGCGGGGCCGCAGGCGGGGCGCTTTGGGACAGTTGGCAGGGCAAACAGGTTTTCGTTTTGTGTTCGATGTCCTTGTCCATGTTGGGCCACCAGATGTAGCCTCTGGCTAAGGTCTTCATTCTAACCATGCCCAGATGGCCCTCATGAATTGTGGTGAGGACCTGGTTCCGGAGGTGGCATGGTATGATGACTCTGTGGCCCCAAAGTAAACACCCGCATTGTGTGGATAGTTCAGTTTGTCTTTGCTCATATGGTCTGAACTTGTTCCCTGACTTTCTGGCTGGCCAACCTTTTAGTACCCATTGTAGGACAGTCCTTAATGTGGGTTAACCTTCGTGGTTTGTTGGGCTATCATTTCGGCTGTTACTGGTTTCCCGGGGATGTGTTCAATCAAAAGTAATGGGAGAGTTGGGTTTGGGTTGGTGATTGTTTCCAGAACTGGGCAGTGGCTGAGCGCGTCGGCATGCACTATGTCTGGCCCAGGATGGTATTCCAGCTTATAGGAGTAGGTGGCCAGGAACTCTATCCAGCAGGTCCTGCAGGGGGAGATGACTTGGGGGGTCTGCTTGTCCCCTGCTAGTGTGCCCTACAATGGTTTATGGTCGGTGACTGTGGTGAAGTGGCGGCCATAGAGGTAGTCGTGGAAACGTTTGATTCCAGCGACAATGGCCAACGCTTCTTTGTCCAATTGACTATAGTTCCTCTCCGCAGCTGATAGCGTTTGGGAGTAAAACGCAATCAGGGCTGTGCGGCCATTTGGGAAAATATGGCTTAGTACAGCGCCGATGCCGTAGGGGGAGGCATCGCATGTGAGCTGGACTGGGATCGATTCGCTGTACTGGACCTGTAAACTGTTTGATGTTATGAGGGATTTGGCCGCCCAGAAAGCCCTGTTTTCAGTCTCCCCCCATGACCATGGGGTGGATTTGTTTAACAGTTTGTGCAAAGATTCTGCTACGGTGGCTTTTTGTCTTAAAAATATACTGTAGAAGTTCAGGAGCCCTAGGAAAGCTTGTAGCTCTGTTTTGTTAGATGGTGGGGGGGCGTTATGTATGGTGGCTGTCTTTTTGTCAGTGGGGTGGATGCCCACCGCATCAATTTTAAAACCCAAGAATTCCACTTCCGGGACGCCGATTAGGCATTTATTTTTATTTAATTTGAGACCTGCGTCTCGGAATCTCTGAAGTATGGTCCTCAACTTTCTTACGAGGTCTTGCTGGTCCTTGGCCACTACGAGGACATCATCAAAGTACGGGGTTACCCCAGGGATGCCCTGTAACAAACATTCCATTAGGGACTGGAATATTCCCGGTGCGGTGCTCACCCTGAACTGTAATCTCGTGCATTTGAACACCTCCCTGTGTGTGACAATTGTTTGTGCCTCTGCCGTCTGATCGTCCACTGGCAGTTGCTGGTACGCTTGTGCCAGGACCAATTTTGCAAAAAAATTTCCTTGCCCCAGGGAATGGAGGAGATGCTGAATTACTGGCACTGGATATGCATTCCATTGCAATGCTTTATTCACGGAGCATTTGTAATCTGCGCAGATGCGGACAGACCCATCAGGTTTAATGGGGGTGACTATGGGGGTCTCCCATTTAGCATGGTCAACTGGTACTAAGATCCCCTGGGCTATGAGTTTATCTAACTGTTCAGTTTTAAAGCTAGTGGCAGCCAGTGGGGTTTAAGTCTTATGGGGGGGATGTTGGGGTCTAGATTAAAGGAAATTGGGGTCCCCTGGTATTTCCCCAGCTCACCGTTGAAGACATCCTCGAATTCCGTGGTAAGGGTCTCCACTGTCGGTGCGGGGGCAATAAGTTGGATGTCCCCTAGGTTGATGTTTAGGCGGCGGATCCAGCTTCTGCCCAGCTGTCAATCAATCAGCTGTCGGGTCGCAAGTGGAGATTGTCAGACCGGAGTGTAAACTCTGGCTGCGCATGCGTGATACACAACAAAAAGCATCACTTTTTTTTCCCAGTGATGTAGTAACTTTTGAGCAGTCATGAACCGTTCCAAGTCGAGGACTACTCATTATTTAGCTACATTTCAATTGTTTTAGTTGTATTTCTGTAAGCTATCTAGAACATTTAACAGAATGGGCAGCATACACACTGACACAAACACAGAGACATAGAGAGAGAGACATACAGATGCGCACATAAACACACAGACACACACCTCAAGCACATCCACACACCCAGCACAGAGGCTTGGTTACAAGTTCCATCTTAAGGAAGACGCTCAAAAAATTATAGCTCTTTCAGAGCCTAATACAACCTCTATATCACATCTAATTTTAAAATGGAGCGATTCAACCTTTCTGAGATTGCTTTAATAGAAAAGGCTGCAAGGAAAAAAGTGAGAGGCTATTTTCAGATTGAATTGGAAAGTTAGGTACCAGCTGCAATGTACTCACTATATCAAGTACATTTTAGGTAGTGGCATTCTCCAGATGCCAAAGGTGTCAGACGTCATTTATATGTTACTCCTTCCAGGCATTTTTCACCTTGAACAAAAACAATGCTAGCCTTTAAATGGTGATTTTTCTAGCTTTTCCAGAAAACACGTGATTTTTGTAGCACAGAACCCCTGCAGAATAGATTCTAATATTATCCCATCTGCTGGTTTCTGGGCGGAAGGAATGGATACAACAGCCAAGAAATGTATTATCAAATTCATAATTAATGTTTCTGGAGAATACCTCCAAAACTGCTGTTTTAAAAGCATATGTAGCGATCACCTACACAACATTTCACTGGAGTTGGTATGCTTTTTATCATTTGGCTGCTGCGTTTGTGATTATCTTTTTTCTTCCTTTGTTTTTTAGATGGACCGTGGGTTTCTGAAACATTTGCAGTGGAATAAAAAAATTGCATACAATGGCATGGAAGGAAGAAAAGAACATGGGAGGCATAATACTTTGTTTTCCTTAAAATTAACTAAGCACCTATTTCTTTTCTTTTTAAAAAAAATATCTTTACTGAAAAATTAAAAAAACATTTACATACCGCAATCATATTAGAAAGACAATTTTTCGCATAATACAATTCTATTTTTTATAGTACATGTATAACAATTATTGTTTTCTATTTTAATATTACTGACTGTATATTTCTAAACTAGATCTTCCTTATCCATTTTGTTACCTAATCCTATTTCCTATCCATTGGTACCATTTTCCCCAGATTTTGTAATAATCTGTGGCTTCCTTCTCCTTTAATTCCATGGAAAGCACCTATTTCTAATTAATGGCATGGATGCATATATATTTTACTTCTTTGGACAGAATTAAAATGTACCTCAAAGAAGCACAAAATCATAACAATGTTTTATAAGCTGCATCCACGCAGGTCTCATCTGTTCTCTTGTTTATGGATTTCCAATTGCTTTCTTACACAGAGTTGATGCTTTTCCAGTACAGTTAGCTTTTGCTAAGTTCAATCCCAAGACATGCTTAAAAGTAAGAAAAGAATCCAGCCTGTTTGCTACCAATGACTTCACAATCAACATCAGTATCTATTTGTACATTTGAAATCAACAGCATTCAAAAGGTTTTTTTATTAGTAAAACTTTTCTAAAAATTTCTGTCTTTGGCACCACATCTATCTATCCCTTTGACAAAGACTGTTTTTACTTTACAGATAATCCTCACTTTACAAGCACAATTGAGACTGCAATTTCCAACATGAGTCATTGTAAATTGAGTCAGATCCAATTTTACAACAATTTTTACAGTAGCTGTTTTAAGCAAATCACACCATCATTAAGTGAATTCAGCTTCCCCCAATGGAAATCAGGAAAACAGTTCCTAAATCATGGTCACATAATCAAAGGACACTGCAACCGGTCGTAGATGCAAGCCAGTTGCCAAGCATATAAATTACAATCATGTTGCCATGAGGGTTGTGTAATGGGCATAAGTGCGATACAGTCACTTTTTGCAAGGTTGTTGTAACTTTGAAACATTGTTAAATGAGTGGTCATAAGTTGAGGACTACATATGCAAAATGCTTTCAGTAGATTATGGGTTGAGCAACCCAAAGCATGCCAGATAGAATAGAATACAATAACAGAGTTGTAAGGGACATTGGAGGTCTTCTTGTCCAACTTCCTGATCAGGCAAGAAATCCTATATCATTTCAAACAAATGGTTGTCCAATCTCTTCTTAAAAACTTCTAGTGTTGGAGCATTCACAATTTCTGGAGGCAAGTCGATCCACTCTAATTGTTCTAATAGTCAGGAAATTTCTCCTTAGTTCTGGTTGCTTCTCTCTTTGATTAATTTCCATCTGTTGCTTCCTGTCCTACTGTCAGGGTTCCACACAACATCATCAATGCAATCAGAATTCCAGAGAAGCAAAATCCAAAGAATAAGATTTTATTGAAAAAACATTGTACTGGTATGATCTGTTGAAATTCCGAATCTAAAGCTTCCAGGATTTCTTCACCCAAGTAAAACCTAAAGTTCCACCCCATTAATTATCACGTTAATTACTGCCCAACCATTTCAAAAAGGAGTCCAACGACTTCTGAAGACACTTCCCCTCACAGGTGCAAAGGCCAAAAAGAAATTCTCATGAGAACTAAAGTTATGGAATGAAAACAAGATAAGAAGCTACTGTTTCTACCTCCCCCTTTGCCCTCTCAATGACCCTGCAACAGAAACGTGTAAATGGTCAAGATCTACATGGCCTGAATTTTACTGTATAAAACGGCCTGCATAATATCAAATGGAACACATACACCCCATACATAAATGTCCTTTTGGATCTTGACACCTACCTTCAGGAGCTTTGGAGACTAGCTCGACTCCCTACTCTTTGTGGCAGCCCCTGATATTACTGAAGTACTCATCCTTAGCCCGTAGCCATGTTTTTTGAGGTTTCTGGGAGTGAAAATTAACAATATTTATAAAGTGCATAGGTAGCCACCTCCAAACTAGTATTTAACATTATTTCCTGAAGCAGGTCACATCAAGTGATGCTGCCTAATCCTGTTTGGGTTAGAGATCACCAAGAAACACATATCTCTAGGTCAGGGATGTTAAACTGGCAGTCTGCAGGCTGGATACATCATGCGTAGGCAGAGGTGAAATTCAGCCGGTTCTATAGAACCGGTTATCAGAAGAAATCTCCTTTTGCTTTTTCCCCCACTTTGCAGGGTTAATCCTGTAAAGATTAACTTTACAGGGTTGATCCTGTAAATAATGTAGTTGTTTCTAGCCTAATCTTTATTGCCTTGCTCACAGAAACTGCCTCTCCGTTATTACATTGTAACTTTGGTGAAGTTTAATTCTGGGCTTGGTGATGTTTAATCCTGTGGCCACGCCCACAGAACTGGTAGTAAAAAAAATTGAATTTCACCACTGTGCGTAGGCCATCTTCACCCCAGCTCTGCGAAGGGGAAAAACGTCACAAAACATCACGCGATGGCAATGTGACGCAGCAAGTTTGACACCCGTGTTCTATGTTCAGTTAGGAAATTCTCTCTTTTCCTCTCTGAAATAAAACAATGGCTGGATGTTGTTTGAGGATCTCGTAGAGCAGGGGTGGGCAACTACAGATATGGCCCCTTTATGACCTATGGACTTCAATTCCCAGAATTCCTGAGTCAGCTGAATTCCTGAGTTGAAGTCCACAAGTCGTATAGGGGGTCATAACTGCACACTCAATTTCAATTCAATTTCAAATTTTATTTGTCCCACGCACAATTATACAAAGTACAACATGCAGTGAAATGCTTCTGCAGCCATTCCAGACCCTAAAAATAAGAATTAAAAATTAAGAGAGCAAGGGGAACAGAATGTCTGTTGTTATGACCGCAGTGTTCATCCCCATGGCTACTCTCGGCGGTCCTCGCTCTTTCTTGGGGCTGTTTCTCAAGGCTGTTTTGGCTGCTCCTGGTGGATGGATCTCCTCGGCCGCTCCTGGCACTGCTGCCTTTGGTGGGTCTCAGCAGTCATCTGAGGCCATATCCTTGGTCTCTCCGGGGTCCTCAGCAGTTCCTCATAGCCTCTGCCTCGGTGTCTCGGCAGTCTCTCGGAGCCTTTGTCACTCCTGTTGTAGAGCATGGTTGCTCAAACAGCTTTGAGCTGAATGTAGCATTTCGTCTTTGTGGCATACCAGGAATGTTTAGTTAAACTAAAAGAAGAGAAGAAGGGCTGGGGAAGAAACAGAAATAATTGGGAAACCTGCTAAAATGATAATAGTCCTATTTGTACTTTATCTAAACACTGAATGTCATGTCAAATGGAAGCACCTTAACAGTCCTTGAAAAAGCAGAGTTGAATACGGATAGTCCTTGATTGGGAAACTCCCATAAAGTCTCGGGAGCTGTAAATCAGATTGGAAAGGTGGAAAAAAAAATATCCTTGAAGAAAACAATGGAAATCACTGTGTTATCTCTGCCAAGCAAGCAATATTGAAGTGATCACTGGGTGTTGAGTATGACTCAAGGGAATATTGACTTTGCTAGCAACAGAGCTAGTCTTCTTTTTAAAGTGCTCAATAATGTCATGCATTAGACAGATTAAGCCTGTGCTTGTCTTAAATATGTTTTTTTCTGGAAACCTGAACAAAAGACAAAATGAATTTCTCAAGCTCAAAGAAACAAAGGGAAAGGAAAATAAAGGAGTTCTGAGGAGTAAGCTGTGTACTGAGAAGGATATATGTGAGGAGTTGGCATTTTTCAGAGGAGAAAAAACATAAAAGCAAGTAAACAACGTTACAAGATTATGAAAATGAAAATGCAGATGGATGGATTCCCCCTCCCCTTTGTGATATCTTACTATCTCTTTAACTTTGTTCTTAAAGGCCCTCTGGGATAAATTATGCAGCTGACAGAAATTGGGTACAACTGGCAATTACTGTCACTAATTGGCAAGAATATAATATTCTTTTTAAGAGATTCAAATTTCAGTTACCCCCTCCAATGATCATAGCAGCTTCTCCCCACAAATGCGTTGCACAATAAAAAAAAATACCATGCAATAGAAATCTTTAGAAGTCTGCTTCTTCAACAACCACAATTATTATCATTAATTGTTGTATAACGCAGTTTTCAATCGAATTTTGCCTCGAATGCCAAAACTAATATGGCTGGTCTTGGATACACAATTTTATTCTGGGAACATGGCAGCATCTGCTGTTCACTATAAGTAGCAAAATATCTTAGGCCCATCCTGCAACCATTTAATCAGCTGTTCCATTGAATTAGATTGGCCTTCATCAATCTGTTGCCTTTTAGAGGGCTTGAATTTCATTTCCTATGAAATCAGGCTGAATAGGTGGTGAGGACAGTAGGATATATATCTATCGGTTCACATTGAACCTTTGGTAGACATAATCAAAGTCTGACTAAGACAGAGTTTAAGAGTCTAAACTCCACAGAACTGCTCTATGGGGAAACAAAGTATGAACTAAATGAATGAATTCAAAAATATGAAGTTCAAATATGTGGTTTAGTATGCATGTCAGTTCAGTGATATTCAAAGATAAGAGCATGACAAAAGGATATAAAAAGAGTCAGTCTATCTATCTATC
>JAEANM010026017.1:0-10827 GCA_017656035.1 Myanophis thanlyinensis
GCCAACGCCGACGCCCCCCCGTCCTCTTTTTTTGTTTATCAAATATGGTCAGCCTAATCTAGGCCACAGCAAAAAAACGGAATTTGTGTCATACATAAAGATTAGAAAATTTATTATGGAATAAACTTTCTTGTACTGTTTACTTAATCAGATTCAGTAATCTATTTGGTGTTCTGCCATACATTGATGTAGGAGAGCCTGATTAAGCAATAAGGTTAAACAGCAACTGAATGTATGAACTACAATCTTGTGACAATTCTGCGCAATATGTCAAATTAACAGTATGACTGTGTAACATTAGTAATAGATGATTATATATTATTGATACTGCCCAGTAATAAAATTCCTGTTCTTTGCAGTAATAAAATATTAGCATACAAATTAAAGCCATAAAATCAAATATAAAATGTAACAGAAAGCTTTGCAGCTAAATAAAAGCAATATTGTCAGATTGTTAACAGTGCAAGAAATAAGCAGAATTTAAACATTTCTAAGACTCTTAATGTTTAGTTTAAAAATGCTGGAATATTTTTATAGCCTAGTAGTAAGGGATTTCAAAATGGAGGTGGGGCTACATCAAGGATTGGCTTTGTGTCCCTTCTTGTTTGCTATGGTGATGAGGTCCAACAGGAATCCTCATGGACAATAATGTTTGCAGATGACATTGTGATCTGTAGTGAGAGCAGAGAGCAGGTGGAGGAACACCTGGAAAGGTGGAGGTATGCTCTGGAAAGAAGAGGAATGAAGGTCAGTTGTAGCGAGACAGAATACATGAGTGTGAACGAGAGGAAGGGGAGTGGAACAGTGAGGTTACAGGGCGCTGAGGTCAAGAAGGTGCAGGAGTTTAAGTATTTGGGGTCAACAGTCCAGTGCCACAGGGAGTGTGGATAAGAGGGGCGAGTGCAGGCGGGTTGTAATGGGCAGAGAAAGGTGTCAGGAGTATGGTGTAACAGAAGAGTATCAGCAATAATCAAAGGAAAGGTATACAAGACAGTAATGAGGCCAGCTATGCAGTATGGGTTAGAGACTGTAGCAGTGAGGAAAAGATAAGAGGCAGAGATGAGGATGTTGAGGTTCTCTTTAGGAGTGACCAGGATGGACAGGATTAGGAAGGAGCACATCAGAGGGACAGTTCAGGTTGGCGTTTTAGGGACAAGGTCAGAGAGGCCAGACTGAGATGGTTTGGACATGTGCAGAGGAGGGAGAGTGGTTATATTGGTAGAAGGATGTTGGAGATGGATCTGCCAGGCAAGAGGTCAAGAGGAAGGCCAAAGAGGAGATATATGGATGTGCTAAAAGTGGACATGAAAGTGATGGGGGTGAGAGTGGAGAATGCCAAGGATAAAGTTGGGTGGAAGCAGTTGATTTGCTGTGGCGACCCCTAACGGGAACAGTCAAAAGAAGAAGATTTTTAGAGGCTAGTATACAAATAGATCTTTTCTGATGCTAAAAGGACCTTACACGTGCATTGTGTGCTGATTCTCAAACAGTGATTCATGGACTACAAACATTCATCAATGTGTTTCTCCAGACCTTAGGGATATAACTGACATGTACTCCTGGAAAGATTTGAAGATTTCTGAAGTTTCCAAAAACATAACATTCCAGAAGATTGGTTTACAGCTGTATATGGAGCCTAGGCCAAGGCCACTAAAGGTGTTCACCTTTGAGTTCATCTGAGGCAATTCTTTAGACTGTAGCTCCAAAAACTAATCACAAGTTCATGAATTCCTTTAACCCATAGCACCTGCCATTGGAACATATTACACACACACACAAATACACCACCCAGGTTCTGACTCTAGATGTGCTACAATGGATGTGCTGCAGGGTCTGGGATTTGGGAGATTAGATGGCCCACTGAGAGGTTTCTGTCTGTTGGTTTGTTGGGTTCATCCTTGCTGACAATATTGGATTTTTATGTTTTGCTCATGTTTTATTGCTCATTTTTATTGCTTTAATGTATTATTGGTTGCCATTTACAAGCTCCAGTTTACAAAATTGGTGGGCAATAAAGGTGGATGGACTCAAACAATAAGTGCACTATTAGAAGATCTGAAAAAACAGGTTGGGGAAACAAATCTGTATTGTTAGTTGCAATAGAAAAGAATATATGTACTGTAGTTCAAGATTTAGCTGTGAAGTCCTTGGTGCTCTCAGAGCTTGATCCTTTGCTTGCAGACAAACCAGTTAACATCTGTATTGCTTCTTTTGTAGTTTAGTAGATCTTCAAAGGGGAGGGTGTAATTACCACTAAGGGGGTAATTTGGGCATACCCTAGGAGTAATGGTGCTATTTTGTTAGTTGAAGATTCTATTTGGAATTGCTATTATAAAATGTTTGCATAAAACAACAGAATCTGGGGTGGTGGTGCTTGGGGGGGGGAATAATGATTTTTTTGGGGGGGGGGTTGAAGTACTCCAACAAATCAGCTTTCAACAGGCACACCAATATTTACATAGCATTCAGTAAAGAGAATTAAAAAATTAAAAGGGAAAAAAGAACAGAAGTAAGCACATCCTCACCAGCAAGCAACACCCAGATAAACAGGGATTAACACCAGGATTAACACCAGACAAACACTCAAGCAGTAAACAATACCCTAATCAAGAAGCCACCAACAATGAATCAATAGACAACAGTCTAATCAAGGAACTGCCAAGAAGAAAATAACACTCCTATCAATACTGAACAGGGCAATCTGCTTTGTATAAACAGAGGCCAATTGCCACTCCCTTCCATCAATGAAGATGTTACCTAATCAGATAACTGTGTGCAAGCAAACTAGAAAACCCTTGCTACTTAGAGAGCAACAAGGATTTCACTGGTATCTTCTGTTCTGTAGATGTAGTGGACTTCAAACCCCATTTTCCCTTACCAAAATGCTGAAGTTGGGAAAGCTACTTGACAGTATAGGCTCACTTTAATAAGGCCTAAGTAACTTTTACAATCTGAGCTTATCTGGTTAGATTTATCAGGGTTAAACCTGTATCAAGTAATTTGTTTGTTTTGTATATATTAGCTTACATTATTAAAATAACTTCCTTAGATATAGTTAGGTAAACCTAAGCCAAATAGAAACAATGTGCATCGGATTTTTGCCTTTGCAAAAGCTCATAAGATTACACATGGGCCCAATCCTTTGATTAAGTTTCTAAATTGCTACCCTCAAGCTTGTCCTGTAAATGGTGCTGTTTGTGCAGGAAAGAGAGCAGACTTGGTAGAGGAACAATGGATTTTTAGAATTTACATTAATGTCAAAGAAGCTTCAAAATAACTGAATGTACTGTATAATATGCGAGGGGATGGTAGAAGCAAATAAGAATTGGAATGAAATGAAATGTGTACTGCAGTATTTTTTTTTAAACTATGCAACTTTAAGATGTTAAGATCCTGCCTGGTGAATTCTGAGAGTTGAGATCCAGACATCAAAGTTGCCAGGTTTGAAAAGCATTGACATAGTAGAAAACTGTGGTATATGTAATTGATTAAATTCTGCTGTTTCTATTCCATACATATATACATGTAGAGAGATACAAACGTAGATTCACTTTGTGTTAAAATAAAATACTAGTTTTTACAGCTATTCCATTCTTAGTTTGTCAAAAAGATAAAATCTGACTTGATTGATGGAATTTTTAAAATTAAATTCAGCATGTTTATTTTTCTATATTGTTATACATTTTTGGGCAGTTGAGTTGGCGAACTCAGTTTTGGTGCATAATTTTTATTGAACATATGCTATATTGAACCTAATGCCAAAAGGTATTCAGATCCTTGGCACCAGTTAACTTCAAAGGGAAAGATCCGTCAATGATAAGTAGTCAACACAGAGAACATCTGACTAGTTTTTCTCTGATAAAGAAGCCAGCACAACATCATCTACTTAGACCATGGGGAAATGGAGCAGGAGAGATGATGCTTCAATTTTTGGAACCCATAATCAACAAGGATTTTAACACTAAGCATCATCTCCTTGAATTAAGTACAGTAATTGAATAAATGAACAAATATACTACTCCATAATACATATTGGATTTCTCCTTTAAAAGTTTTTAAATAATGTCTATTGTGCATACTTGAAAGAAAAACAGCCTTAAGTTTAGGATTGGTCTCCTCCCCTAGAGTAATGTGTGTGTGTGAAATCTACAGAGAAAAATGTGCTACAGTGCCCATCATCCTCTCTGTCAATTTAGCTGATTTCTATCCAACCCCTATCCTAACCCTAACCCACTTTTGACCAAATAATCCCAGTTTTATACTCCCATCTACGTGTACCAGCTATTCTCTTTCTCACACTAACCACTCTTTCACACAGAAATGCAAGTACAAACCACACATTTGCACGCTCAACATGTACACACGCAGACAAATTCCCTTTCCTTTTTTCTACCAGAATCAGAAAAAAGAAAAATCAGGATGGGACAAGGAAAGAAGCAAGGCAAATCTTCAGAGACAACCAGACTGCAGCAGTGATGCCTGCAGCCATTTGCATTTACTGCTCAGGTCTTTCTTCTCAACACTTACTGTGCTTCTCATCAATGAATGTAATGACCGTAAAAGCCTTCCTCCTTTTCAATACATAGCTAATTATTTCAGCAGAAAAAGCAGATGCCATGAGTTCCATTGTGCCATGATGTGCTCTATACAATATCTGGGGATTATGTGTAAAAGCTGAGAGATACTAATGAGATTGGGACAAATTGTTTAACCTTTCTAACACAGTCAGCAGTATCTTCCCTTACAGGGTGGACCGCATTTAATGGGAAACAGGAACATGTGATTCCTTTTTTATGTTCAATACTTAAACTGCCTGGAATTTGCTTTGTAAAAAAAGCAGTTGCTCAGCAACTGTGCCTGTGCATAAAGGGTACCTTACCTGGGGTATCAAAATATCTACGTATGAACAGCATTGGCTTAAATCAGTCCAAGCAACGAGAAGCAAGATTATTTAAAGATCAGTTATACTGAGATAGAAAATGATTGCAGAGAGAATCTGTTGAAGTTGATTGGCTATTTTGGAGCACCAACAGTTTAACGTATGATGTAATCTTTCAGCCTTCTGCTTGTTAGGGAAAAAGGTTTCTCCAACAATACCAACAACACATCTATTATTTTAAATAAAAGTGCACATGGCTTCATCTGCATATATCGGGGGGGGGGGGGGAAAGCAGGAAGAGTGGTGGGGAGAGAAGAAGAAACATTTCTAGACCTGCAAACTCTAGCCTGCGGTAACCTTAGCTGCAGATATGAGCAGCATTTGGAGGAGTCACTCTTCACTTCTAAACAGAGAATCCATGTGGTGTCTTCCTTAGGCAAGCAGTATCCTTGGAGATCTTTCCTGCTGACAGTCTCTGCAATCATGTAATGCCCTGAACAGGATGCCCCAGTTTGGGTGTAAACATTAAATATACGCTGTTTGTAGCTTTCAAACTGTTAAATTGAGAATAACAGAAGCTTGAAGTTGAATTGCAAAGTTGGAAAATTGGCAAACTGACCAAGGGCACCTTGGCATGAAAACAGGATAGAATAGTTTTTCCCCAGATCCCTCCTACAATTTTGGCAAGACATGTGGATGGCTGGATGGATCAGAATTTGGGAGAGGCTGGAGAAGTGAGTGGAATGCTGATGAAGCTGATACTGATTTTCCAAACCATGTGCATGCTTCTCCTCCTGACACAACAAAATGAATGGCTTAAAACACTAAATGTCCAAGCTCTACTTCCTTTTAGTCTTGTTCTGTGCTGAGGCAAATTTATTCTTCCCCCCTCCCTCCCAGTTGTACCACATGACACTTTCACCAAGGAGTCTTGCACAACTTTGGACTCTTTATTCTGGTATTTTGTTCTGCATCTCCTTTGTTTTGACTATTTTAAACTGTTTTCTCTGTGTTAGCGATATTTTTATGGATAAGCAGTGTGTTATTTTGATCAATGCCAGCAAAATTGCTTCAGCCTACATAACTGGTCTGGTAACCTTTCTTCACCTTGGAAACTGTAAGAACAGCTTTACCCCCCCCCCCCCCCCAAAAAAAAAGTGTATGTGGTCTTTCATCTGTTGACTGTTGACTAGGATGGATGCTCAGTTAGTTGATAAATATATGCATACTATTTTAATGCACCTGCAGAATGTACAACAGCGATGATGAACCTTTTAGACGATGAGTGCCCAAACTGTGTACACATATATGGCCAAAGTACAAGGCAAGCCCGCGTATGCGTGGCAGAGACCTGAAGACCAGCTGGCCGGTGGGAGATGGGGCATCCCTACACCGGCAGCTCTGCAAGAGGTGAGATCTTTTTCTTCCGTGAGCTTAGCCACGGAGAAACGTGGTGGAGCAGAGCTGGGGCGATGGCGTGCGTGCCCACAGAGGGGGCTCAGCATGCCACTGGCACTTGTGTCATAGGTTCGCCACCACTGATTTACAGCTATGTTTATCTGTACTCTTATATAACCTATGTGGAAAAGTAGTTCTGTGAAGCTGTGCAAGGTAAGTTTTTTGCTATCCCAAAAGCTGGAGGAAAAAAAAGCAGTGCCTTGGTGACTCATCTAGAGCTTCTGAAATGTGATTTAGGGTTGAGGGCAGCATTTAATCAGTCATTCTTGGCAGCTTTCCTTCTCCTACAGAAGGACTTTTCTTCCTTGCTCAGTGAAATAGAGAAGGGAACTCACTTGTCCTTCCCCTTCCTAATTAATTTTTTAAAGAAAAAAAATGGATTTCTCCCTCTAAATCACTTCCAGGTAACATCTTCTTTATTTTCTGGCTCTTGCTCAAGGCTGTCAGTGAATTCATGCAAAAAGTTACTTAGGTGTAAATCACATTGATTTAAGGTAAGTGGACATGGAGGTTGCCAGGCAAGACAAGGAGAAAAAGCTATGCTCAAATGATGATGGAGGAGATACAAGAGAAATGCCATCACTTTTATGTCCAAATACTGAGCAACAGAGAATGCTTTTTGGTGGAGATGGAAAACAGGAGAGCTTATCATTGGAAAAGGAGAAGAAAACTTGCTAAGAAGTCCTCCTGCTTTTGAAGATGTGCGTGCCGCACAGGGCTACCTGAGACTCTCTAGAAATCACAAATAAAGCACATTGAATTCCTCTCTGGTGAAGTAAGTGGCAGAAAGTGAAATAGTTCCCATGGATCAACAGAATAAACTGCAGCTGTAGAGTATCCCTCTTTTGGATAAAATAACATAGATCTTTGTTGTGTATGTGTACATTCAAAGACAGTTTACAATTACTTCCCATTCCTGATGTTATAACATCTGTTTGTTTAATACCTTTGAGTCAATGTGGATTCCAGTCCTTGCAGTTTTCTTGGTAAGAGTAGTGTGCCATTGCCTCTTTCCTAGGGTAGAGACAGTATTACTGGCCCAAGGTCACCCAGCTGGATTTGTGCCTAAGGCAACACTTGAACTCACAGTCTCCAGGTTTCTGGCTTGATGCCTTATCCACTCCACCATACTGGCTCATACTGTGACAATACAAAGCAATAAATGGTACCAGCTCTTCTTAGAAAAAGCTAGAGCTTCACTTATCTAGTTTTAAAACATTTCTTGTATAGTTGCAGCATATAATTCAGTATTATATTCATTAACAAGTGCCATTCAGAAATTGCTTTGTCAGATATCCGTGAGGAGCAGTGATGTCTCTTGTGTCAGAAGCAAGGCCCATAGTGTATATTATGTTCATTCATTTGCTTCCTGACGTAGTTTACTTACTACTACCTCAGTAGCCTATTATAGAAATAGTTTATGAAAGCTTGAAGCAGAGATGAAATTCAGCTGGTTTGCACCAGTTCTATAGAACCGGTGGTAACAGTTATAAGCAGTTCGGAGAACTGGTTATTAGAAGAAATCTCCTTTTGTTTTTTTCCCCACTTTGCATGGTTAATCCAGTAAATAAGGCAGTTGTTTCTAGCCTAATCTTTATTGCCTTGCTCACAGAAACTGTCTTTCCCCTTATTACATTGTAACATTGGTGAAGTTATAATGGTAATGGTAATTCTGTGCTTGGTGATGTTTAATGCTGTGACCACGCCCACAGAACCGGTAGTTAAAAAAATTAAATTTCATCACTGGCTTGAAGGTAAAATTAGTCAGATTCAAGTTAGATGTTATAATTATTGAGTTTATGGAAATGCCATTTGATTATAATTTATAGTTAGTTCTTGGGTTATGGTCAGTTGCTTAGCAATGATTGAAAGTTATGATGACCCTGACCAAGTAGTACAACCATTCCTTGAAGTTTGGACCATTGCCACGTCCCTGAAGTCACTAAATCAATTGTGATTTGGGTGCTTGGTTACCATCTCTCACATATCATGGTCCTGAAATCATATGATTGTCATTTGTAACTATAAGCAAAGAAATGAAGAAATATCACAAATTATGATGGTTGTACAGCTAAATGAATGGGAAGGGAAGGGATGGGAAGGAAAGGAAAGGAAAGGAATAGTTGGAAAGGATGGCCAGAGGTCACTCCTGCAAGTCACACCCACTGCTTTTTCTTCCAAGAAGCCCCATTTCTCTTAATTTTACTAATTTAGCTAAATTTTGTAGCACTTCTATCGGTGAAATCATCCTCTCTTTTGTCTTAGGCAATGCAAAATGTTTTAGAAAGGTCCTGTCAATGAATGAATCAAAAGGTTAGATAAATATTGTGTCCATGCACACACTTAAGGTACCTGCAAATGCCTCTCTTGGGGGCTTATCAAGATTATGTTCACTAGACTTGAATTGTCTTTGTAGGTTGTTTTATTTTATTTTTTAAAATATGATTATTATAGAGAGGGAAAGGAAAACTAACTACTGTGCAGCCCAATGGTTTCTAAAACTCTCTTTATAAAGATGCATCTGGGGCTCATATAAACCTTGTAAATATTCTTAAAAGATATTAAATGGCGACTGGCTTCATCTGTATGGAATGGAACAATTCAACCAGAGGAGCTTGAGTAGATAAGGAAAGAGCTGCCCTTATTGCTTTGTCTTCCAATAAGTGGGCAGTTTATGATTTGGCAGGTGACCCTGTGGCAACTTTTTTGTGCCTAAAATATATTCTCAACATTTCAAATGCACCCCAGTCCCTCTCCCCCTTTTTTCAAAGGGTCAGATCATCATAAATTTAGTGTAGTACTGCATAGTGTAACAGGCAGTAACTCCAATAAATTTCCCATCCCTACCACAGAATTTTTCCAGCAATGTTATCTGATTTCTTTTTAGCTAAAGTTTTTCAATAATTGTATGCTGAGATTTTCTGCATACAGTACTATTGCTAACCAAAGATCAGCTAACTGTTCAGCCAACAATTGTTTTATTTGGTATGTAGGTTTTGGAATTTGCTTACAGTGTTGCTTTTCACCTGCAAATGAAAAACATGCTATGAATTTTCATTCAGATTTTATTCAAAATAAAGAATTCATAGGGGCACCTTAAGACATTGTATGATTTTAAAAAAAAAAGGATGTAGAGCTTGTTGGTGGACAACTTGGAATAATGTTGTTATCCTACTTGTGAGCCATTGGTAAAACTATTAAAGTTGTATTGAGTTAGGGTTCTGGAGGTTTAATTATTTAGTTATTTTATGTGCAGTACACTGAAAGCTAAACCATAAACACAGAAGAGATTATTTTTATCTTTTAGAACATGGTGAATTTCTGTATGAAATGTAATTATGCAGATCTGCAATATGGTATTTCAGCCATGCTGAGCAATGATTTAGAACATGTACAAATATTCCCATTTGATCATTATTATGTATAACATAAATATTTATATGTGTTTTGAAGCATTTTATTATGTTGTCCTTGCCCTGTGAACCCTGATTGCCTTAGATCCTACAGAACTGATAACTAGAGCAACTACACCAATTGTACAAAAATAAAAGTATAAATTAATCTTCCTGTATGTATTCTGAAATCGATTTTAGATAAGTTGGTTTTTGAAAAAGAAATGAAAAAAATATACTCTCTTTCTATATCCATGGTCTAGCTGCCTATCCCAAATCTTCCATAATCAAAAGAAAATTATTCCTGACTCAGGCTACAGTCATTTGCTCTACATACCAAATATTTTGCAACAATTTTTTAAATTTGGGAATTCTTTATAGTATACTACCCTCAGCATTTTTTAAAAATGTTTTTTTTTATTAAGATGTAGAAAATCTTTTTGGGATCCATATCTGTCTATAGTATGAGACTCTGCCTTTTCACTTGTGCTAGTATGAATTTTAGTGGCCAATTATGAATAGACATGGAAACAAACAGATCACAAAAGAAATTAATCGTGACTTCTTACCTGAGTCATAAATGACCAGGTTCAAATTATCATATTTTGGGCACATTATAGTAAGACTCAGCTCCCTTGAGAAATCATTTATGCTTGGAAAGATGGAAGGGATTGAAGCAAGAAGAGCATGACCAGCAGCAGGGGAGATAGACCACTTACATTGGTGATTGATTGCACCATTAGAAATCCTGAAAGATCAGGCTGAGGATGGATCATTCTGAAGAAGGTAACTGGTTGCTAAGAATCAATGCCAGCTTGAAGGCATAATCAAAATGCACCAAATGGAAAAGTAATTGAATAACTAGGTTGGAGAGTTTCCTGCCACCACCAATGTCTATTGATATGGTACTATTTAGAGATTAGAAATTTGGAGACATGCTGATTATTGTCTGCTAAAGGCCTGACAGACAAACATATCCAATGTAGAGTTGTGGCTCTAGAATACTCTTCTAGGACAGGGATGGGCAATTGTGGCTCTTTTATGACTTGTGGACTTCAAATCCCAGAATCCCTGGGCAAGGCAACCTAACTAAAATGG
>JAEANM010026018.1:0-10827 GCA_017656035.1 Myanophis thanlyinensis
ATGGCAGGGAGCCAGGTATGTGAGTAGTAGGCCCACCTGAACCCCAGAACCCCATTTCACACAAAGGGATTCACATCTGGTCGTCTGAGAAACAGTGATTTCCCTAGGACATAGATCTTCCTTGATAACCACTGCCACCCCCCCCCTTCCCTGAACCTTCAGATGATGAAAAACTCGAAACCCAGGTGGGCATAACTCAACCAGAGGAACCAGAGGCTTTATTTCTGATGGATCTGGCATTATACAACATCAGCCGAAGGCCCAGGGCCCGATGACACAGACCACTCGGGGAACAGAAAGTAATTTGGGGGTCAGAGCACGCCACCATACATAACCAATGGGGGTGTGCTCCCCAAACCTGATATGGCCCCTTATACCTGCCATAGTTGTCCCTCCCACCCACCGTGCTGATGGATTGCACCTCTCCCTTGTAACAATCCCCCCTCCCTTGAACTGAACCCCCTACCCCTAAGACCTCCCCAGCACGCCTAACCCTCGGTCTGGCCTCAACCTCAAGCAGGGGGTCCCCCAACTCCCGCTTGGATAACCCCCTCCCTAACCCCGGTAAAAATTCCGTAAAAAACAACCAGATATATAATCCCAATGGGGGTGAGATGTAATAAATCTTTCCTGCACATTTCTATGCCAAAAGTGGCATCCACACTGATTACGATCTACTGTAAATTGGCTGCCATGCACTGGGACATCACCAGGACTGGTAACATTGGCTGCCTCAACTACTCTATCCCCTTCAACTAAGTCGAATTCTACAGTATCTCCATCACCTATACTATAACAAAAATTCCTAAAGTCATTCTTCTTAATAGCAGTATGATGGACAAACACGTCTTCTTCGGTGCCATTCCTCTTAATAAAGCCATAACCGTTCTTCACATTAAACCATTTCACTGTCCTCAGAATCTTCATTGCGATGATCTTTCTATCTCCGAAATCTTTTAAATGATGCCAGCTCCCGCCGCTTGGCTCCCAACGTCCAGTTGTAGCAGTTTGTGGGGGCCCATATGACGGGAGAGGGACGTGGGGACACCAGGGGTGGGGTAAGTCACCAAGGGCATAAGCTGGGGGCCAAGGGTGGATTCTGTGTAGCGGGTAAAAAACCCCACCATTGCCGGTTGGGGGCTGAAGGCCACTATGTAAGGGGCAGGTCACCAAAGGGGCACCTACCTGGCCTCGTGGTCTCTCACCCACTGCTTCACAGTCTCCAACCCCCAGCTTCACCCCTGGCCTCCAATACCATTGCCGCCACCATTGTGGACCCTGAGGCCCAGTCCGGCCTATGCCTGCTTTAGAACAACCGTGTTGGGCAGAGCTGAAGAAGGCTGGTGTACACCAAGGCTAGACAGGCGGGGGTGCAACCCCCGCTCCAAGCCGCCAACCACCGCCCCAGCCGCCACCACCAGTGTCACCGATGGAGGCCACCACTGCCACCGCTGCTGCCACCACCACCATGTGCTCCACGGCCCGGTCCGGCCCCCACCCACCCAGGAGAAACCGACCTCTGTGGGGTTGGGAAAGGCTGGCCGCAGTGCTCCTCATCCTGGGCCGCCGACCATCACCTCTGTCGTCGATGCTCACTCTACAGTCCTCCCGACCCCCACAGCTGTTCTGGGGGTCCGGCATATGGGCTGCACTCCTTACTCCAGGGCGCTGGACGCCCCCTGGGCTGCCACAATCATCACCGATATCGCCGTCTTCTCCATGGGCCGCCCGGCTCCCACAGCTATTCCAGGGCTCCAGCAAGAGTCCGGGACTCAATGGCCAAGCAGAAACCCCCAAGCGTAAGTTCTTCAAATCTATTTGAGTTTTCTAAAGGTTTTAAAAGGTTTTAAAAGCTTTTTGAGGATTTTTTGAAATTTTAGGGTGGAGTTGTACCTTTTCAGTAGACGAAGTGGTGTTTGTATGTTCTGCAGCCCCATTCATAGCTGGATGAAACCCAGAACTAAGACTTTGAACGGATCCTATAGACTTCAAGAATTGCCTCCAAAATTTTGTGGTGAACTGCACTCCTCGGTCAGAGATCACTTGTTTTGGAGCTCCATATAATCAATAGACATGTTGGATGAACATTTTGACTAATTTTTTCGCCGATGGGATCCCAGAGCATGCTACAAAATGGGCTTGCTTAGAAAACAGGTCAATGACAGTCTAGATGACTGTTTTCCCATCACTTGGGAGGAAGATCTATGATAAAGTGCATGCTGATCTCCCATGGCTGCAAAGGCTTGGCTACAGTTTGCAAAAGACCCGGGGGTCTCTCTTTCATGGTGGCACAAATCACACAGCTCTTTACATAGCCCTCCACCTCAGGCTTGAGGGGTGGCCATCCAAATTGCTTGTGTACTAAATGGAGGGTTTTCAGAAACACAAAATGGGGTTTTTTTTACATCATGGCACCGTTCTAGAATTTTGATGTGAAGACTGGCTGGGGCGTAAATTTTTGTACTCTTCCAGGCAAGGCCATCATGGATGGTGAGAGAGTCCTTGTTGTCAAGGAACCAAGGATCCTTGTTCAATGCAGCAACAATGTCCCTGGTCAAGGGGTGTGGGCCACCTGGAGAGCGACATCGGCTCTGAGCCCTGGTAGTTACTTAAGCTGCTATCGGGGGGGGGGGGGTGGGTGTTAATTCTGGTTGAATGATCTCCTCCTTCTGGCTGTTGAACTGTGGTTTGCAGGACAGTGTGTCTGCCAGGACATTCCCCCCCTCCCCCGGATGTGTTTCAAGTCAAAATCAAATCTCTTGAAGTATTGGGCCCATCGTACCTGTTTGGGGGACAACTTCCTCAGGTTTCTCAATGCCTCCCTTTTCACCAGCTGAAGCTACAGCATTAATCAGTCAGGAAATGGGAGGAGCATAGTGAAGAAGGCATGGTTCTTTAGGATAAATCAGTCTTAAGAAGAAAAAATGTAAAACCACCAGGAAATGCAGTATGAAATGGTATGAGTATCTATAAATGTCACATGGTGAGTTTTGCCCTGTGTCACTGGAGGTTTTCAAGAAAAGATTGGACAAAAATATGTCCAGATAGTATAAGGACTCCTCCATTGAGTAGGAGATTGGACTAGAAGATCTCCAAGATCCCTTCCAGGCCCATGATTCTATAAATCTGTTCTTACATAAAATACTGTGAATCCAAGTTTATTTGGATTTTAAAGTTCAGTTTATTTTATTTCATTAAACAAATATGTACAGTTGCTCAGTTAAGATGTAATGATATATTCATGATAAATTTACATAGGGTAGCACAGTAGTTCAGCTGTTAAGACTTTAGGCTTGTTGGTTGGAAAGCTAGCAGCTCAGGTTCGAGACCCAAGCACCATGCAACAGGTGAGCTCCCATCCTCACATGCTACATGCTTAAAATTCTGTGTTAGCATCAACATCACCTTGAATGCTGATATTCTCTTTTATCAAAATAAAAAAGGGATTCTCTTCTTTATTTTCTTCTAATCCCATTGTGTGCTTAATTATAGCAAATTAACATTTTGGTTTGCTTTCTGTGAAGGTAAGAGACGGTAATACATAGGAGACAATAGATACATTTTCACTCAAACTTCTAAAAACCCTCTTTTTCTTGTTTCAGTTTTAGTTCTTTCTGCTTTTTAATACCAGAGGGCATCCAGCATAGCATGTGAGATGCTATTATCAAGGTCAAAAGAAAGAATTTATAATGATGCTGCAGTCAGTGAATGTGAAATCTGGCAAGACTTCCCTATTTTGCTGTCCTATTGTTAAAGTGCATTTGCATGCTGGAATCATAACTCAATGATGATTACAGCATTCTTAACTTACAGTCGATGGAAAAAAACCAGTGAAGAATGAAAAAAGAGAGATTTAACAATAGTTTCAGAATAAAAAGAGCACTCTCCTTCTTTCATATGATAGGTAAGAATAATTTTAGCATCTTTTTTATGAAAAAAAAATAAACCTGAAAACTGGAATACCTGATAGATAATTACAATTACTTCCAAACAATTTCTTTATGCTGTAAATGTCATGATTAAAGTATCAATGATTTTTCAGTGGAAACTATCCAAGCTTCATCTATTGGAAATTATAAAGCACATTTAGAGAATGTGATGCAATCCATTCATTAAAAAATAAAGAAGGGAAGGGAAGGGAAGGGAAAGGAAGGAAGGAAGGAAGGAAGGATAAAATTTAATAAGTTTGTCAAAGTTTGGGTGAACAAATTCTTTAAATTCTTCCTATGTCTCTTAGGAAGGCACAGTGATCCATCAGGCAGGTGTTAAGTGGAAAGTTAATGACCTCCAGCAGTAAAAACAAACTGTTTACCTCTAATCTGTTTTAGCCTTTACATTTATGTAACTTGCTCTCATAGTCTGATTTGCAATTAGTCAAAATCCAAACTAGAATATTATATACTGAACAAATTGCAGCAGAGGAATGTGCAGGTTCTGGCTAAGGCCTACTGCCTTGAACTAAATCAGGAGAAGCATGATGAGGCATGGCTGGCTGAATTAAAATAGAGAATAAAAGACAATAGACAAGAAAAAACTTCATGAACTACAAAGGGAATTGGCACTCAGTTACCCACTCGACGCCGACCGGCAGTGCCCTGACAAGCAGGGCAAAGGCACGAGAATGCCCCACCATGACTGATCCTATCCTCAGGCATCCGGCAGTATCCAGGAGAATGTGTTACTCGCCGTGGTATTTATTAAATCGCGAATGGGATTCATGACAGCTAACAGCACATTAAAGGAATAAAAAGCGAATAAGAAAATAAGAGCGAAGGAATATCGTGAAGGAACATTTTAGATTTTAGAGTTGGACCTACCAGCTGGATAGCAGAGCTCCGGAGCAGTGGCGACGGCTGGGTCAATTGCCGGGAGGCTGGTGACGGCGGCGGCGGTGGCGGCAGTTGCGGCAATTTGAAGATTTCGGTTGGCGGTCTGGAGCGGGGTGTGTGGTTTCATTCAGCTGGTTTGCGACTGGCTTTTCGTGGCCCTGTCCAGCAGCGATGGCGTCCTTGGGCGCTGACAGTGAAGATGGCGAGGACATCCCAGGAGAGGGTGGCTGGTGGTGTGGGCCGGGTTGCGCAGTCCCGTCAGCCCCATTAGTCACGGTCGGCTGTCTTTGGTTGTGCCCAGGCCAAATGTTCATGGATGGGCGTGGGACGGACCAGGCCTCAGGCCTCATACCAGCAGTGGTGGTGGCAAGGCCAGGGCTCCCAGCGACAGTGGTAGTGGCAGTGGCGGCAACCTCTGTTGAGGTCGGCGGTGGCTCTGATGGCTTGGGAGATGACAGTCGGTGGCCGGGAGTGGCGAGTATTGTTCGTCCACCCCTGGCCTAAGGCCAGCCTACTTCAATTATTCCTGGGCCAGGTTCCCCTGGATGGGTGTTGGTCAGACCAGGTCGTGGGGCCTGCAGGGATCCCAGTGGCAACAGTTTTGGAGGCCAGGGGTGTGGCTGGGGGCGAGAGACTGCATAGCCATGGGTGATAGACTACGAGGCCAGGTGGATGGTTATTCGGAGCATAGCAGCCTCTGTCCCCTGGCCAGTGGGGGCCCCTACCCACCTAGAACTCACCCCTGCCCCCCAGTTTATGCCCCTGATGGCCTATTCTGCCCCAGTGTCCCCGCATCACCTTTCTGCCTTATTGGTCCCCACGGAGTATTAGAACTGGGCATTCGGAGACAAGGGACAGGAGCTGGCTCTGCTCAACAAACTTTGGTGATAAGAAGATCATTGAGCTGAAGGCCCGGGGGACAGTGAAATGGTTCAATGTAAGAAATGGCTATGGCTTCATCACCAGAAATGTCACCAAAGAAGACATTTTTGTCCATCAGACTGCTATTATGGAGAACAACTCTAGAAAACACCCTCATAATTTAAGAGACGGAGACTCTGTTGAATTTGATGTGGTTGACGGTGTAAAAGGAGTAGAGGCAGTTAATGTCATAGGTTTTGGTGGTGCTCCAATGCAAGCCAGTAATTATGTAGTAGCCAGTAGGCATAGACAATATCGCCGGTGTACGGATATAGGGGAGCAAGGCCCTATTAGGTTTACCCCCCATTGGGCCTGTGGATTTGGTTATTTTTTACAAAATTTTAAACGGGGTTAGAGAGTGGGTAGAGGGTCCCCTGCCTGAGGTTGAGGCCAGACCGAGGGTTGGGTGCGCCGGGGAGGTCCTGGGGGTTGGTGGGTCAGTTCAAGGAAGGGGGGTTGTTACGGGGGAGAGGTACAGCCCCTCAGCATGGTCAGTGGGAGGGGCAACTATGGCGGGTATAGGGGGCCATATCAGGTTCAGGGAGTACGCACCTGTTGGTTATGTACAGTGGTGTGCTCCAAACCCCAAATTACTTCCTGTTCCCTGAGTAGTCTGTATCCACGGTCCCTGGGCCTTTGGCTGATGTTGTGCAATGCCAGGTCCATAAGAAACAAAGCCCCCCTCATTCATGAACTGATTCAGGAGGGGGAGGCAGACCTGGCGGGCATTACTGAAACCTGGGTGGGCCCAGAGGGGGGTGTCCCTCTGGTTGAGTTATGCCCACCTGGGTTTCAAATTTTTCATCAGCCGAGGGCTCAGGGAAGGGATGGGGGGGTGGGGGTGGTTATTAAGGAGGATCTATGTCCTAGGGAGGTCACTGTTTCTCAGATGACTGGATGTGAATCCCTTTGTGTGAAGTCGGGCTCTAGGGTTCAGGTGGGCCTGCTACTCACATACCTGGCTCCCTGCTAGGTGACGTCGGCCCTGCCTGAGCTCCTGGAGCTTTAGCCAGCTTGGTGGTGGAGACCCCAGACTTATGGTCATGGGGGACTTCAACCTCCCTTCTGCTGGCACAGCCTTGGTGGTTGCTCAGGAGTTCATGACTTCCATGACAGCCATGGGGCTGACCCAATTAATTCGGGACCCCACTCACACAGGAGTTCACACCCTGGATCTGGTTTTTCTCTCTGAACAGTGGTGGAATGATCTAGGTTTAGGGGACGTTTCTATAGAGCCCCTGTCATGGTGAGATCATTAGACTCAACTTCCATTCTGCACCCCCACACAGCAGGGAGGTGGAGCCGATAAAATGGTTCTGCCCCAGGCGCCATTGGATTCTGAAAGGTTCCTGATGGAGCTTTGGCTATTTCCCGAGGCACACACACACAACCCTGTCAGGGACCTGGTGGCCACCTGGGAGAGGGTGGCGTCCAAGGCTCTCGACCAGGTTGTGCCCTTGGGCCTCTGACCCGGTGCCGATCCCGATTGGCTCCCTGGTTTTCCAGGGAGCTAAGGGAGATGAAGTGCCGAAAAAGACCCCTAGAGATTGGTTGGAGGGCTAGCCACTCCAAATCTGACTGAACACTTCTGCGATCCTATATTAGGATGTATCTAGTGGTGATAAGGACGGCAAAGCATTCCCACTTTTCCGCCCTTATTGCATCAGCAGAAAACCACCCAGCCGCCCTTTTTAGGGTGACCTGCCCCCTTTTAGAGGTTGTAGTGTGGGAGGACCCCTTGCAAGGTCAGGCCGAGGATCTTTCTTGTTTTCTGCAGGATAAAATCACTCAGATCCGGGACGGGCTGGACTCTGACTGGGCCTCTCTGGGCGAGGGGGTAGGGGTAGTTCTTGGCAAGACCACCTGGGCTGAGTTCAACCTTGTGACCCCAGAAGAAGTGGACAGGTTGCTGGGTAGCCTTAATGCCACCAAATGTTTGTTAGATCCATGCCCCTCCTGGCTAGTGTTGGCCACCCGGGAGGTAACGCGAGGTTGGTTCCAGGGGATTATTAACACCTTCTTGAGAGAGGGGTTCCTCCTGGCCACTTTGAAAGAGTTGGTGGTGAAACCTCTCCTCAAGAAGCCATCCTTGGACCCAACATTGCTAATTATTGGCTGGTCTCCAACCTTCACTTTATGGCGAAGGTTGTTGAGACTGTGGTGGCATGCCAGCTCCCTCAGCACCTGCATGAAGTGATACATCTTGATCCTCTCCAATTGGGTTTCAGACCCGGGTACAGCACAGAGATAGCTTTGGTCGTGTTGGTGGATGATCTCTGGAAGGCACGGGACGGGGGTTATTCCTCTGTCCTGGTCTTATTAGATCTCTTGGCGGCATTCGATACTGTCAACCATAGTATCTTGTTGCAGCGATTGGGGGGGTTAGGAGTGGGAGGCACCATATTACGGTGGTTCTCCTCCTTCCTTTCTGATTGCTCACAATTTGTGTTGGCAGTGGGGCAGGGGTCAGCCTCGAGGCCCTTAATATGTGGGGTGCCTCAGGGGTTGGTGCTCTCACCCCTGCTGTTCAACATTCATGTAAAGCCACTGGGTGAGATCATCTGTGGCTTTGGGGTGGATTTCCATCAGTACGCTGATGATACTCAGCTGTACATTTCCACCCCAGGCCACCCCAACGAAGCCGCCGAAGTGATGAACTGGTGCCTGGAGGCCGTGCTGAGTTGGATGGGTCAAAATAGGCTCCAGCTCAACCCGGCCAAGACTGAGTGGCTGTGGTTTCCTATGCCCAGGTTCAGCCAGCTTGTTCCATCACTGGCCATGGGGGAGAGTTTTTAACCCCCATGGAAGGGGCTCGCAATCTGAGTGTCCTCCTGGATGTACGGCTGTCGTTGGAAGATCAGATTGCGGCCGTCTCCAGGGGGGCTTTTCATCAGGTCCAAAGGATCTCCCAGTTGCAGCCCTTTCTGGATCGGGGTGCTCTTCACACAGTCACTTCCACCCTCATTACCTCTCGCCTAGACTATGCCAATGCTCTTTACATGGGGCTCCCCTTGAAGAGCATCTGGAGGCTGCAGTTGGTGCAAAATGCAGCCATGCGGGTGATCCTGGGGGCTCCTCAGACCTCCCACATTACAGACATCTGCGATCTGCATTGGGTCCCTGTGGCCTTCCGGGTGCGATTCAAGTTGTTGGCTGTCACCTTTAAAGCACTCCATGGCTTGGGACCCGGGTACTTACGGGACCACCTGTTGCCACTGTCAGCCTCCCGCCAGCCTGTGCTGGCCTCCTTGGGGTTCCACCGTCAGGACAGGCCTGGCAGCCCCAAGGGTTCGAGCCTTCTCTGTGGGGGCACCCTCCCTCTGGAACGAACTGCCCCCAGAGATCTGGACCATCACAGACCTATGGACCTTCCGGCACGCACTGAAAACCTTTCTGTTCCAACAAGCCGGTCTGGCCTAGTATTATTGGTTGGGGATTTTATAATTAGTTTAATCAGCCTTAATTTAATAATTTTTAACTGGGTTTAAAATTGTTTATATGTACATGTTTTTACTTGGCTGTGCACCGCCCCGAGTCCTTCGGGAGAGGGGGCAGTATAAAAATCTTGATAAATAAATAAATAAATGAAATGAGGTGAGTCTCTGCTATCCCAAAAATTCAACCTTTTAGCATTGCCTCTCTCTCTTATTTTGTCCAGCAGAACTTCTCCCAGCAATTTAAAAAGATGTGATTTCCTACATGTCAACCATCTCCTCTTCCTCAATATTGTTATGTTCCATTGAATCATAGCAAACTCCAATACTTCATATATCAATCTCAGGTGCTACTGGCCCCTCCTCCTTTTTTCTACCTTGCCCATCACTACCTTTTTTAGCCTGCATGATGTGCCCAAAACATGATAAAATTTGCATTGTTTTACTATTTCTATGGCTTTGTTTGCATAGAAACAAAATTGCACTGACTATGTGTGACAGATGGGAAGGAAGTGCACAGATTGTGCGAAAATAAGTGAACAGTTAGATAAAGAGATCCAAACTCTGGTAGCTTCAAACTGCAGTGAACAAAACATGCATTCAATTTTTCAGCTAATATGATTGTTGCCTGAGCTGGGACAAAAATACCTAGAGAAATGACTTCCAGTCTGGTTTCTTTGGTGACAGATAGGAATCTGCGATCATGCATGGTTTCGATCTGTGCTCACCACTGGAGCATCCTGGGCCATTTGGCTTTGGGGCTATAGCCACCCCACAGAGGTGGTGAAGAGAGGGGATCTGCCAGTGGGGTTGAGGAGAGTCACAAATCTCCTCTTTGGCTGGCTTTCCCTTTCCCGAAGGTGGTTGCAACAGTGGTCAGAAATGGCCACCTCAAAGAAGAACCCGACTGGACAAGATTGTGCAGGCGGCAGTTGGTAAGGGAAAGCTTGATTGACCGGATTTACAGAGAAAACATCTATGCAAAATACCCTGGAACTTGGATTTTAAAGATTAATGTTATCCCCTTTTTGAAACTTTTTAAAGCAGCAAAAAAGAAGAGAAGGGGAAATTCTTCTCACCCATATTTACAATACTATTGACTTTGAACACTAAGAAGAAGGGATTTAAACAAAAGACTGTTATTAATCCCTTTGGACATCATTAGGCTTTTTAAAGCTGGAAATAAAGTGTCAAAGGGACAACTAAAGATTCTTGAACATTTCAACTTTTCTAAAAAGAAGGAAAGTAGATAGGAGGGGGAAAGGGTGGCTTTTGAAACAATGGAGAAACCACCTGGAAACAAAAAGAAAGAAATCCTTTTTAAGGATTCAATTCTTTAAAATAACCCAATTCCCTTTTTGCCTTTCAGTTTATCTCCAGAGAAAAGGGAATTGGATTGTTCCCTCCCATATTTGGGTAATCAAGTACCTCCACAGAAAAAGAAACACATAAACCTTGCTTGGTGCTGAACTGCTGAAGGGGAGATGAGCCTTGTGGTCTAGAGGTTAAAACATCTGCCTACCACTTACCCCCGGCGAGAATTGCAAGAATGTTCAAGGACAAATTGGAAAAATGTTGGAAATGTCATCAGACACCTGGTACATATTATCATATGTGGTGGACATGTGCAGAGGCACAAAAAT
>JAEANM010026019.1:0-10827 GCA_017656035.1 Myanophis thanlyinensis
CTTCCTTCCTCCTCTCCATTCCATCTTTCCATCTCTCCTGTCCTTCCTTCATTTCTTCCTTCTCCTCCTCTCCCTTCCTTTCTCTCCATTCAGTCTCCTCTCCCTTCCTTCTTTCTCTCTCCATTCCTTCCTTCTCCTCCTTCCAGCCTTCCTTCTGAGTGGCAGCAGGGTGGCAGCTGGGGACAGGGAGGGAGCAGCGGGGTGGGGGCAGCCTGGCAGGCCAGCACTCCCAGCTGGTCTCCGTGACAATGCGGCCAGCCTCCTCCTCTCCTCCTCGTATCCTGCCTCCTGCTCCTCCTCCTCAGGCCAGGACGAGTGGGGGCCGGTCAAGCCGCACTGCCACTCATGGAGCCGCCAGCTCGGCTCCCCTGTGCTGGGCGAAGTGGCTCTAGCGTCTAGCGGTGGTCGGCTGAGCCCCACCGCTCCCTCCCCGCCCCCAGCTGCCGCCCCGCTGCCACTGGCCCCAGCCTGGTGGTGGCTCCGCTTGGCCTTCTGCGGTCTTACTTTACTGCAGAAGGCGGCTCTCAAGCCCGGCACGGTGACGGGAACGGGAACGGCGGCTTCCCCAGGGAGCGGCGTGGGAGCCAGGCCACCACCACCACCTCCCCCTGCGACGGGGGCAGCGGCAGCGACCGGAGCATCCGCTTCCCCGGCGGTGGCCAGCGGGGCGCCGGTTCCTCCTGCTGCTGCTGCGGTGCTGCCTCAGCCTCACCCCGCCAGCATCAGGGCTCTGCAGGCCCCGCTGCCCCAACAGTATCCTTGGCCACCCGGTCCGGACGGAGCCCGAGGGGGGCTGCGGTTGCAGGGCGGGAAGGGCTCGGAAGGAAGGCTGGAAGGAGGAGAAGGAATGCAGCCGGCCTCCTCCTCCTCAGGCCAGGGCGGACAGAGTGTATGCTTGCACTGGCAATCCCGCCACTTGCCAGCGCAAGCATGCACTCTGTCCGCCCACCCCCAAGTAGAGCGGATGGGCTGCTGGAGGAGAGGGGGAGAAAGAGGGGGGGAAACAGCTTGGACATCACAAGCCGGGTAAATGCGCTCCGTGGGCCGCATGCGTCCCGCGGGCCGTAGTTTGAGGACCCCTGCTTTACAGGATTAACCCTGCAAAATGGGAATAAAGGAGATTTCTTCTAATAACTGGTTCTATAGAACCAGTGCGAACCGACTGAATTTCACCTCTGTGCTGTTCCACTTTAGGGAGCTGTGATTTGTCCCTCCTGTACATCCAGTAATATGCACAGAAGTTAAAATGTCAATGGATCCCCAGAATAATCATTTCAGTGGGGGAAAAAAATCACTGAATTGCTTCCCCTTCACAAGGAAAGAAGCATCATTTATGCAACATAAAAAGACATGAAGGAGAAATGAGGCTGTGGAAATGGAATGTTGGAAAGCAAATACATAAGGGGACTGGCAAGTTATCTGTCCATTCATATCTGTCCATGAGTAAATTAATTCTGAAAAATGGAACAAAATGAAACCAAATTTGCTATGTAGGAGAAGCCTGCAAAAGAAAAACTAGGTTGAATCAGACCAAGGGCTGAGCTTCCAGCAAAACTCCCTCAATGCATTGTTATGGCAGAGGCAGCTGGGGAGCTGTTCAGAATAATGTCAACACTCAATGACAGATATGTAGGCTGTCCTCTGCAAACAATACACAATCACAACAGAAGGAGAAAGTAGAAAAATATACATGTCCCTTGCCTACACACACAATTATGCAGATGAAAATACTAAGACTGCTTCTGGGAAAGAATTCAGAGGCCACATTCTGCATGCTTTCCTTACCTTGTTTTACTACTCAATGTAAATGTATAAATCCAGTCCATTTGGCTATTTTTCAAGTAATGCAAACCAAGGTTGATTCCCAAACCAGATGAAAAGTGTTCTTGTGACATCAGCCTCAGTTTAGGTATGCATTTTGAGGTGTTATTAGAAATGCAAGGGTGGATGGGGAATACCACCCTTTCTCACATGGTCAAGGAATAACTTAGAGAAGTTGGAAGAAGAGTGTCATACTTCATACAACTGCATAAAGCCCACTCTTTGTTATTGCTTTAAAAAACCATGGCTTTTTAAAGGCTGGTTTGGAAGTATTTTATCTCATTATACAGTGTATAGGCTTCTCTTATAGTGCCAGTGCAACATGCAATATGTACATACCAGTGGAAGTGTGTGTGTGAGAGAGAGTGTGTGTGTGAATGTGTGCCTAGCCCCAGTATTTACTTGGGTTTAGGGTTTGTTTATCTTTTATAAGTCTTGAGATGTATTTTTTGTTCTTGTGTGGGTGCACCAATGGAGGCTCATTCAATTTCATTGTACACATATTGTGCATTGACAGTAAAGGTTTGAACTTGAACTTTGTTGAACTGAACTTTCTCAACAGCAATAACTCTGGGACAAAACAGAAAAAAACCCCAAGAATCATTAATAGTCGTCAAAACAACACCATTACCAATGAAAATCCATTGAGTAAAGTCTCAACTTATATTGGAGCCTGGGAGAATAGACATGGACTATGAGTCCTTAGACAGGTGATCCCATGGGTGATTCTCTGATTTGTTTGTCAACATCCCCAATTTAATCAAAACTCTCCAGAAACATGTCCCTAGAATGAGATTTTATTGAAGACATCATATTGGTACATCTGGAGAAAACCCAAATCTGAATTCCCGCATTTTATCCACCCAAGTGGATAAAGGCAAAGTTTCTTCCCCTAAATCATCACATTACCCTCTGCTCCAATCTAAATAGGGTGTCATCCAAAGTTCATCTTCACATACAGCCCCATCAGGTAGACACCATGACCTTGCTTCTCCAGGAAAGAATGTAGAAGCGATAAGGCTCCCCATAAACTAGCAAATTCTAACTCCCAAATAGAACTGCTAGAATTTAAATGTGGCAAGATAACCAGGGCTACCGTAATACTCATAATATAAAGCATATTTTTTGATATAAAATATTCCCTGGGTCTTGCCATTGTTGACATATTTGTCCATTAAGCTGAAAATAAGTAGCGAGGCAGACATTTATGAGGTTATGATTCCAGATATTTCAATCTTAGTGTATGAGTAAAGCATGTTATATCGGACGGCTTCTGTGGATTTTTTTGGTAGTTCTAGATCTAATGATCTAAAGAATGTTGTGACATTGAATGAAACCATAATTTCATCTTCTTCTGTTTTTAGGACTTTGGCTTTCTGGAGGTACTGTAAATTAATAGAATATTTTTTTCTCCTCTGTGAATTATCCAAGGTTTTGTTTTTTTTTAATTCTTTACTATGTTAGGCAATTAAGGATTTTCTTGATTAGACTGTCTAGCATTAACAATGTTTGTCCAGATTTTTTTTTGCCTCACCTACACTAATGGCTTATTTATATCCAAAACTATGATTAACGTGTAATGGTACTCTTACTTAAATTCAAGATATATATACACCTAGTTTTCTCTACAAAGCATATTCTGAATAAATATTAGAGCAAGATTAAACATTGACCCACTGCATAAAATGAACATACAAAGAATCTATCAAATGTTACCAGCAACTTTGTAAATAAAACTTTTGCTGAGATGGGAATATTCAGTTCATAAATTTAGCATGGACTTATTTGTAAAACATAAAAATGCACACTAGAGTTCGATGCAACTCCTGCACTCTTACATTCTTTATTGCCAACAGGTATATCTTTATTAGTTTTGGAAATACACACTTTCATATGTTGCATTATAACATTTTGCAAATTACATGTCATTTTTCCTTTGGGTCCTTTTCTTCACCCCTCAATTCTAATCCTATACTGAAGCAGACTCAGCTACTGAAGGCATGTAATCATACTATTAGCAAAGAATAAGGAATATACCTAGCATTGTTTTTGAAGAGGAACAAATAATTTCATTCAAGGTTAAATTCCTATTGTCTAATTCAAACATTACCTACAGATGAACTAATGGTTTGCTTCAGATATCGATTCAAGAATCAATGAATTACTAAAGAGTCAACATCTTACTGTGACCTTAAGCAAATGATATGACACATTTCTCCCCTTCTTTTAAAAATACTTGAATAGACATGTATTTGAATTTTAAAAAATCCTACAAATGATAAACATCGTGGTCAATTTGATATAAAACAAAGGCTTAGCTTATAATTTAAAAAACAAATGCTCTTTACTATGCTAATGTAACTAAATTATTGAGACCTACATCCCAAATTAATATATTGATTTGTTTGAATTTTTACTAAGACAAAAATAAATGCACACTGTAAAAGTGTGGACTTCATGGTTGGACTTAATGAGTAACAATGGTACAGAAAGAAAAGAAAAAAAAAAGTATGTTAATATGCAAATGCAACATGGGATCATAGGTGAAAGTAGGTCTTCAAAAGGCTGGATTTGCTAAGGGCCAGAAGAAGTCCCTTCAAGCCAAGTAGGCAAGCTTTTGAGATGTTTAGGAACAGGACGATGAGTTGGGTCTGCATTGGAGCAACATTATAAAGAACTCTTAGAGTGAATGTCCTGAAATTCCATAGTAAGGCTGAAAAAGAACAAATCTTATTATGATATCATTCTATAAGGATGTAATTTTGTGATCAGCAGCTCTTTCTTCCCACTCAGCTAGTGTACAAAATGAACTCATGCAATCAGATTTTCTGTCCAACCACCTTCTATTGTGCACCCTCTTGTTTTTTTTCCCCCAGTGCTCATCTTTCACTTTGTCATTCAATTCCCTATTGGCCAAATGCTGTCTGTTTCTCTCCCTTTTCCATTACACACTTGACTGAGCTGAAGATGAAAGGGTCTCTGAATTCCACCAAGATGGTAATTAATTGACTTTCTGCTCTCGTTGCTATGCGGCAAAGGTGGAAGCCGCAGCAGCTACAATTCATTTTCAATCCTGGAAAATTAGCCATGAATGGCATCATTATGAAGACGATCATCTGCTGGATGCCTAGATGATCATTTGCCCGGTTGTGTTGGCATCTCACAAAGATATTGTAAACTTCACATATGGATATCCCCAAATTGTCAAACAGATGCCAGGAGAGTTAACTTTTTTTTGGTTGCATGTTTTCATTTTTCCTATTTGATCATTGTTAAAGCTATCAGCTGGATAGTCATGTCCATGCCTACACACAACATACATATTCCCAAGTTCAAATTGCAATCTGTTGACAGGAGATTATCCTTTATGTGAATGTTTTCCCATTAGTAAATACAAATCATTGATTCAAAGTTATCTCTGAATCCATCTGCATGGTATATTTGGAATCACTTGCATAGTGACAATGCCTCAGCTCTCAGGATGAACTCATTAAAATGATAGCATCTTGGAGAAAGTTAATTTGAGATAATAAAATAGTGGTTGGAAAAAATAGAAAGGAATCTTTCTACAAAACATGCTTAACATCATGTTTGTTCTTTGAGATGATAGAGAATGCTATGTTTGTTTGTCACATTCATATTCTGATCTTCTCCCATGAAAAGAAAATAATTGAAGATGACTTACATAGCCAATGTATTGCAGTAATTCAGGGAGACTTATATAAAATTCCAAGTAGCTTTGCTTAGTTAGTAGACAATTCCACTTGATTCCATCAAAATTACTGTGTTGTGCGGTATTTAGGAAAATCACAATGCTGACTCAGTTTTATACTGTAGTACATACAGTATGCTCAGCTGGTCTATACACATTTAAACTTGATTTGTCCAAGTTGGTTACATGAAATAGGTAACTATTGCAATATTGACTTGCAGAGATGCCCAAGTCTCAACCATACAAGAGTACAGTGAGAAAAGCAATGGGTCAAAACACTGATAAAACCCTGGATGTTTTGGATGATCTGGTCCTAAACCTGAACTTCTGGAGCCAACACTTGTTATGATCTTATCAGGCAATTCATCTTTGTAGAATAAGGATTACCCTAATCCAAACCAAATGAATGCCTATGATCCAGGTCTGTTAGCAAGCAACTAAGATGACATAGTGCTGTAAATATGGATTTTTGTGGAGTAGAAGCCTTCTGATAGGCTTCCAAGTTATATTATTTATACCCTAAAACAATAGAGTTCCAGTAAACCTTTACTTGTCTGTTTTCTGACCTGGTTTACCTTGGAGGAATGAAACTCCTATGGCCTTAGAGTAGCAATCAAATAAAATTATAATATAAATCTGGAAATCCATGTTCAAATTCATAATTAGTCTTAACATTCACTTTGCTGGCTATTTTCCCCAGATGATAAAACTAAGATAACTGATATCTCTTCCCTTGAGTATTGTCAACTCTGTCCCATAGTGGCTTCCCAAACAGAAAATTGTTCTTTTAATAGGAGATATCATGGACTGAGGCTAGGATATTTTGCATGCCAATTGTATTGAGTCTAGGTGAGGGGGGTTTGTCTGTACAAGTTTGTTTCATAGCAATTCAAGGTTGAACCTTCACCATAGTCATCCCATTTGTTTGTTTTGTTTGTTCCCTTCCTGTCAGTTTTTACTCCTGGCAATTAGTTAAACAAATCCCTGCAGTTTTGTTGACAAAGTTTTTGGAAGTGGTTTGTCATTGTCTTCTTCCTGGAGCTGAGAGAGAACGAATGGCCCAAAGTTACAATATGAATTAACTAAAATACATCCCACTACTGAATATAAGCATCTTTATCAGAGCTAGGTAGACAAATTTTCAGTCACTTGAAGATACATTTAATATTGGCATGAGAACTGCAATGATAATGACAGTAATGGACAAAATGATGTTACACTTGGCATTTTCTATTTCTTCCTAAGCTTTTAAGGGATTGAATTTATATGAGAAAAGTGTTCTAGTGTTTATGGTATTTGATTCTGAGCTCAGAACACCCCTTAACTAGGACTGCATCTTAGGGTGCACAGCTTTTGAAAGTGTGAGGGACAGATTAGGCTTTGCACACTTTGAAGAGTACATGTGAAAAGTGAGAAGAGCATTCCTTCTTAAGAAGACCCAGGAGTTAAATTGATGTCTTGAGCATTTGAAAGATTTAAGGCCCCATCTTTGTTAGTCCCACAAATATCAAATTCAAAAGGCCCTATTTTCCTCTCTTTTGGGGACCACAGTTTTCTGTGGGCCACAATTTTCTGTGCCAGCTCAGCTGCTTGCTACAACATTAAATCAGACAGCTATAAATCTGTCACAGTCAGAGATAAGCAAGCTTAGATTGTTTAACGATGCATAGAAAATAAGCAGCTTTTCGGGGAAAAATTATCTAGGATACCTTGAGGCTAGAGTATGCTGTGGTAAAATAGGACGAGCACAGATTGAAACCCTGTGAGCAAACAAATGTGGCTACAAATCCAGATGAGAAGCAAGGGAAAAGATGAAGAAAGATCTAGGCCCCAAGAATCAACGAAACAGTGTACGTGCAGATCAGAACTGAGTTTTGAAGAATTGTTCTCATAATTTTCAGAGGGAGGGCAATAAATAAGATACATTGAATTCCACCCAGGGCACAGCTGAAACACATTGCATGGGACCTGCAGAATCTACTTTCTGATTAGCATTTTCATGCCTTTTAATAGCTACTCAACTCAACAACCTTTTGCTTCAGAATCTTCATTAGGCCACTGGTCCTAGGACAAAGGGACTGAATTCTGAGAAACTTATCAGTAGGTGAGGGTGAGGGGTCCTGGGAAGTTGAACTGCTACTATTTGATGTTTCTGGCTCCACTTCTCCTCATTTGAGGACATGTCTGCCAGCAAACTGTAAACACAGAAGGGATACAGAGAGGCTGGATGTATCACAGATATCTGTTTTGTCCTGTCCATCAGTTTGGATTATCTAGCCCAGCTCTTTATCATGTCCCTAAACAAATATGGTTGCCTATGACAATAATTATCAATTTGGAGAGAGATGGACCCATTCTGGACCACATAAATTAGAATGGCCCACAGTGACCAGATGTTTGCTGTTTTACTAGCTTACTTATTTTTAGTGTAGTTGTCCATCTCACATATGTGACTGTGAATAGTTCACAGATTAACCAACAAGCAATAATAGTTACAAAAAAGCAACCAAAATGAAAATAATTGAAAACCACATTAAAACGGTTAAAACTTGATCTTCAAGAAAATACAATCAACATGATAACTAACAATACAGCCAGGCTCCATACAACCACTGGATCACCAAGCACAATGACAAAGCCATGTATTGTGAGTCTTCTGAATAGCTGACAAGGTTGGGACCAGTCTAACTTCAGAATTAGACTGAAGTTCCTAAGGACAGGTGCTATGGCAGAAAGAGCTCGTGTCTTGGACTTCATCAGATGACATACCTTGATAGACAAGACCTCTAATATGCCTCTCTTGCCAATCTTGAAGGGATGGAGAGATGTAACCAGGGAGAGGCAGTCCCTCCCCAAATAACTGGGCCACATACTATATAGTATTTTATAGATCACTACCAGCATCTTGAATGAACCTAAAAGCAAACTGACAACCAGTGCGTCTTACAGGGCAGACATAAGTATATGCCAATTGAAGAGCACATATAACTGCCTATGCCAATGGATTTTGTACCTGCAGTCATTCCTGGATGCTCTCCAAGGGCACCACCATATACAGCACATTACAGTAATCCATTTTGGAGATGACCTCCCAATCCATTTAATGGCAGAGCCTTGACCTAGTGACAAGGTTGCAAACCTAAATGCTAAGTATGCATGCAGCCACCCTGCATATATTGTATATCTCAAAGCAGGTGCTGATTATTTCATTGGCTCAATAGATTTGACAAAAATGTTGGCATCCTAGTAAGAGGAAAGGTTGCTTTTGTTTGGACAGATGTCACTCTAAAAATCCATGGATTTTATTTAGTCATATTCATTGTGATAATGCCTTCTTGGAATGCAGCTATTCACAGAATTCATTATAGTCTCTCAACACAATCTGTTGTCTCTCTTCAACCCTTTCTCACCTTTTTTTTTTTTTAAATGATTCCTCATCTCCCTAAAGTGCAAAGCTGCAAACCACCTAATAGCATTGTTTGCCAGAGAAGGTCAATAGCAGAATAAATATTTGCTCCTCCTGTGTCTGTTTCAGAACTTGATAAGAATCAACATTTTCTTTTTTTAATCTGAATCTGTAAACTCACACGGGAGTAGTGGTAGAGGGAGAAGATGAGGATAATCTTGTTATTTTTGGACAATTTCCTTCTTTATCTAATTGCACAATGCTGTTGAAACATTGCTATTTATACAGGGATATGCTTTTGAATGTGATAACTTGCTTGAACTGGTATCCAGAGGTACTTTCCAAAGTTCATCATTGATTAATGTCCCTGAGTGTTTCCATGCTCCTGAATGGTGTGAAATCAATATGTAGTAGTTTTTTTTTTTTAAAAAAAGTCTTGCTAAAAATGTAATTATGTATATAATTTTTTCTATTCAAAATTAAAGAGGGGTAATCAGTAAATCTGTAAATGCAACTCAGTGTTTCCCAGATGTCTTGGACTTCATCTCAAGCCAGCACCATTTGCCTTCTAAAATTGAAAAGCAAATTATTTTCCAAATTGAAAAAAAAATCTGCAATTGCATTTTATTTCATCAATGACAGGTTGGCAATTTCATGTTCACTGTTAGTTTTCCAGACAAATCTTTGCTGACAACTAATTTCATATTTTAGCTGATTTATTAATGAAAAATAACATTTTAATATAATTGATTCATAAATGTTAATAAATGTCTGCATATTATCAGAGTTCAGCTAAGTGACATTTTGAGATATTAGAGGATGAATGATACAATGCACATTTTAATAAACAAAAGCTATCATTCACTGTCAGAAAGGCAATCTTTATTGTTTCTTCCATTGTCTATTCCCTATTACATTTATGTGGTAGCTTCAAATGTTCCTTGATATCACAAATTATTTTTTTTTCTGTTTCATTATTTCTCACCTATTAACAAAAGTTTTAGATAACCTTTTTTTTCAAATAATCAACCAAAGCCTATATTTTTATTCTATTTTATTTGTATATTCAGATTCTCCTGATTTTTCAAGTATCCTGCAAAATGTTTACATATCTTGAAGCTACATTGCCTTTTTCTTGTTTTTACTTGTTTGGAGTAATATATAAATGATATTTTAAGGAAGAAAGCTTTACAACATCAGCTATTGCCCTCTAACTTCCCTGTCCAGAAATGATTGACATGTGATATTCCCTCTAGACCTCAATGATACATTTTATGCTGATATTATATATGCTTTTCATTGTGACTAACTGCCAAATATACACAAGCAAAAGGACTGTGATAATGTAGATTGCGAGTCATGGGGGAATGAAAGCAACGGGGAATTATTTCTTCACCATATCTCTTTGGTTCATGCAACTCAGACCATCATTTCTGTTTATCCTGTTTTGGAAACTCCCAGAAGGAGCCAGTAGTGTCACCTTCGTTTCTGAGATAAGAGACACCATCAAATGAGTCCTTTTGTGCGGTTCCTTTTTCCCATCAGCTGCACAGCAATAGTGCTGTATCTTACAAGTACAAGATTGGAAAATAAATACAGCAGTGCAAATCAAGGTTCTGAACGCAGAAGTCATAGAATTATAGGGTTTCAAGGGACTGTTTAGGTCAACACCTCCTGCTCAGTGCAGGAATCCAAATTAAAGCACCCAGACAGATGGCTGTTTAGCCAAGCAGATGTCTATGAGAAGAGATGGAGTGGGGTGTGTGTGTGTGATGAGGCCTATGTGGTAAATGCAACTGCAGACTGAAGACTTGTTCCTTTGTATGCATAATACAATAATATTAATGTTAATATTCACATCACATATATTATTTATTTATTTATTTAT
>JAEANM010026021.1:0-10827 GCA_017656035.1 Myanophis thanlyinensis
ACATACATACATACATATTCTTATTAGCTCTAGAAACACGATACTTAAATACTGCATGGTAAATAGAGACAGAGAGGCATATAAAATGGAAACTTTTAAAATTATGCAGCATATTTCGTACAGGTATTTAAAATGCTTATGGCAACTCTAAACTTTTAAATCCTATCCTTTAGTACTTGTTTGCTAGATTCTTATAGAAGTCTATGGGAATGGTGTTGGGAGGCAGGAGGAAAAGCTGCAACCTAGGTATGAATGAACAAAGACTTGCAACAAAAGTCAAAGATAATAAAAATAAAGTTTTTTTCAACATATAAATAACAAGAAAAAAAGCCAGGGAAAGTCAGCCCACTAAAGAGAGAAGAAAGAAGATGGCAAGGAAGTAACTGCTTAACTCAATCTTTGCATCAGTCTTCATCCAAAAGAAACTATAGCCCAACTTATCAAAATGTAACTGTAAAAGACAGACTAGTAATAAAAATTAAGGTAAGCAAAAAATGGTAATAGAACACCTATCTGATCTTGATGAATATAAATTACTGTGACCTGATGGATTACATCCTGGAGTTCTGAAGGAGCTGGCAGATGTTATCTCAGAACCATGGTACCATATCTTTCAAAAAATCCTGGAGCAATGAGGAACTACTAGAGGACTAGAAAAGAGCCTTGGTAGCACAGTGATTAGAGTGCAGTACTGCAGGTTACTTCTGCCAACTACCGGCTGCCTGCAATTTTGTAGTTCAAATCTTACCAGGCTCAAGGTTGACTCAGCCTTCCATCATTCCAAGTTGGGTAAAATGAGGACCCAAATTGTTGGGGGCAATATGCTGGCTCTGTAAAACTGCTTAGAGAGGGCTGTAAAGCACTGTAAAGCAATATATAAGTCTAAGTGCTATTGCTATTGATGTGGTTCCCATCTGCAAAAAAGGGGTAAAAAACAAAACCAGGAAACTACAGACCAATCAGCCTAATATCAATACCAGGAAAGATATTGTAAAAAATAATTTAAAAAAAGATCTGTGAGCATCTAGAAATGAATAAAAGCCAGCACAGGTTTGTT
This sequence comes from Myanophis thanlyinensis, assembly GCA_017656035.1. Classification (NCBI taxonomy): domain Eukaryota; kingdom Metazoa; phylum Chordata; class Lepidosauria; order Squamata; family Homalopsidae; genus Myanophis; species Myanophis thanlyinensis. The sequence goes on from JAEANM010026021.1 coordinate 1,058, forward strand.
AAAAACAGATCACGCCAAACCAATCTCATTCATTCTTTGACAACATGACTAAATAAGAGAATGCTGTGGACATCAAGACACAAATACAAATTAGGTGAAACATGGTTCAAAAATAGTAACTGTGAGAAGAACCTTGGAGTCCCAGTGGACAATCACTTAAATGTGAGCCATCAGTGTGTGATGCAATCCTTGGTTGTATAAACAGAGGCATAGAATCAAAATCACATGAAGTATTAGTACCACTTTATAAATCCTTAGTAAGACCACATCTGGAATACTGGTCACCAAATTACAAAAAAGATGTTGAGACTTTGGAAAAAGTGCAGAGAAGAAGAGCAATTAAAATGATTAAATGCCTGGAGACAAAAACAGAATGGTTGCAGGAATTGGATATAATCTAGAGAAAAGGACCAGGGGTGACATGATAGGAGTATTCCAATATTTGAGGGGCTACCACAAAGAAAAGTGGGTCACCTTATATTCCAGAAGGCATGACACCAAAGGAGCAGAAGGCAATGGATGGAGACTAATCAAGGAGAGAAGCAACTTGGAATTAAGGAAAAACTTCGTAGCAGTGAAAATAATTAACCAGTGGAACAGCTTGCCTTCAGAAGTTATAGCTGTTTCATCATTGGAAGTTTTTAAGAAAAGACTGGACAGCCACCTGTCTGAAGATAATAAACCCAGACCTTGTCATGTCTCATGAAAGCAGATGTGTCTGTTTTCAAGATTACATATTTTTAAGATTACACCTGATAATAGCCATGTCTCTATTTGCATAGTCCTGTGTTCTGAATCAATAATTTTCAATTAAATGTAAAGTGTTTCATAGCTTTAATACATAATGAACAAAAGCATCTGCCAATCTCCCCTCCACCCAAATGCAAGGAAATTTCAAAGGCCTTTGATGTCATGTCAGAAACTGAGAAATTAAGAATTCTGCATAGAACAGTCTAATTATATTTCATGAAACCTGTAGGTAATCTGGAAATGCTTTAGAAAAGCCACAATAATGAACGATTAAGGAACTCATATCAAAAAACCATTTTCATCATTTACAGAATGCATTTCTGTACTGACAACTCCCTAGCCTGTTTCTTATGTAAGTCATTTGTATTTATTTTAAAATCTGACCTAGCTTGCTTGCTAATTTGTATCACTCGCTCACTTGCAGTATCAATCAAACAAAAGTAACATTGCAAAAATCTAACCCTAACCTATTTATTTTCTTGGCTACTTTTCCAAAACTTCTTTAGTTTCTTCTTTGCTCAGCCTCATGCATTCACAGTGTTGTTTGATCTGATTACTTGTGAGACTCCTAGGATTTTAAAGAATATTTGTTGATATAATCAGATCAGAGGAACCACCAGTCCAAATCTACTGAGGGTGCCAAGCCTAAACTGATTGCTAGGACAAGAACAATGAAAGCAAAAAAACTAAAGAAAAGAGTGCTGAGATATAATAGCAGTTACAGAACAAAGCAATATTAAATTCATCCACAATGCAACAGTACATTTAGTGACCAAAGTTATAACAGGAGTGAAAAAAGTGACTTAAGAGCATGTTTTGCAGTTCTGACCGTTGTACCAATCCCATGGTCACGTGATCAAAATTCAGATGTTTGGCAACTGTCTCATATTTATGACAGCTGCAGTGTCTCAGGGTCATGTGATCATCTTTTGTGGCCTTCTTACAAGCAAAGTCAGTGGGGAAGCCAGATACACTTAACGTGTTAGTAATTTAACAATTGCAGTTATTCACTAAACAACTGTGACAAGGAAGGCCATAAAATGGAGTAAAATTCACAACAATTGTCTCACTTAGCAACAAAAATGTTGGGCTCAATTAGGGTTGTGAGTTGAGTTATTCCCAAGATAATTTTCCTGCACCTTATTTTAAAACACAATTGTCTCCATCTACCTGTGGAGGCCAGATATACTACAAACTTGAATGGAAAACCATGGGTTGGGTTAAGTCTCATCATTCCAATAGACCTACTAAAATAAGTGGAATGAATTAGCCATGCCTTTGGCGTATTCATTTTAATAGATCCACCCTAAACATGTCTAAATTTGGATTTAATTCCATATATATTTCCCATCTCCAACTAATGAGGTGAGCCTGTTATATTTAGGATTTATTGTGGTTTGAATTAAAATTATTGATTTCAGTGACTGCATTCTTTACTCAATAAAGTGTTATTAATGTGGATATAGTGGTTGTATACAGATTTTTGCACGTCACCTGGAGAGCGCTTGATAAATAGAAAAAAAACAGGAAAAACAGAAACCTTCATCTCAATATTCTTTTCTGTATTACAAATAGTTGAATGTAGCTTTAAAAATGTGAGTCCAATTGTACAATTCTAGATGCTCTTCACAAGGCTTATTGCATCTGAGCTTTCCATATCTCAGTGATGTATTTCTTTTAGGTTTCCATCAAGTTAGGATTCTGACATCCAAAGTAGCAGAGATAAAATCAGCCTAGGAAAAAGCATCATAATGCAAGGCTATTCTGAATAAATATACATTTAAGAACAATAAAAAACAGATTCCTTTTTCTTTGGTATCAAATGTGCACAACATGTTATCGAAGTATTATAATTGCAAAAGTCTTATCAGTTCTGCTGTTGGTCCCAGCAGTAGTGCTTCAAGAGGCCTCCATCATAATAATCTGAAAATTCAATATAACTACTTGGAGAAGGAAAATATTTTACTTCCCTGGGGGTTGGATTATTATTATTTTTTTTGGTTGCCATTTTTAGCAGCAAGTCTCAAATAATAATGCATTTCAAAGAAGAAAATTTACAGAAGAATTTGCACTGGATGTGCTTCTTGGTAACACTTTACATTGGTTTGTGCTGTACATTGGTAACCTCTTTGATATCCTAAATCAGGAATCCATAACCCCTGGTACATAGAACGGCACTGGGCCACAGCATGCCAGAAACTGGGATGTGCAAAAAAAAGTGAAGCCCCTTTGTGGGATGCAGGCAGCTCATAAAACCATGCCCCTTTGGTCCATAGAAAAATCTCTCTCCACAGAACTGGTTTCTGGTGCCCAAAAGATTGGGAGCCGCTGACCAAAATAATACATGTCAGAACTGATCAAGCAGAAATTCAGAAAATTCAGAATTATGAAAATCTATCTAACATTTATTTAAGTACAGTTATCAGATTAAAAATCTTTCATGCATGCAATCATCTCAGCAGCTGTCCTAACCTGAAGTGCTGATTTACAATGCCTAATTTTTTTCTGAGAATTCTGGGATTTAGATATTCAATAAATTTGGAGAGTGCCAAGTTAGGAAAGGCTGAGTTAAAAAAAACACCAAGTATTTTACTTAAGTGTGTTTGAAAGATAACAATATGTAGCCTAAAATTTAGCTAGCCTAGTCATTTCCATAAGGGCAAACATACAATTACATTTGACAGAAGCTAAATTCCAATTGCAGGATTAGTTACAAAGTTAAGAGTCATTACTATGCATTCTTAAGCATATAGCTCTCTAGGGAACACAGGTATTTTTTTTACGATTTGTCATTATGGCTCAGAAATTCAAGTTATTGATATTTGCAACAATTACTCACTTGTAATGAGTCTTGCTCCATTTAGGTAGCCTATGATTTACTGATCTCTCTTGTGATTATCCCTGGTTCATCAGAATTATCAATTAGCACAGCTGAATAAACTGGCCTAAAATATTTTGCAACAAAGCAGACGAGCTAGACATTAATGTATTTTGCATCTATATTATATATTGTTCAACCCATAACAGATGCTTTGTTGATTGTATTATTTGCTGAGCTATAGGCTAGCCACCCAGAAACCTTTTCTACAACTGTTTCCATGAACACAATGTCAAAGAAGATGCTGCTGGAGATAGCAGAATTCTATATAGTATATCATAAGTGTTTTTTAATTCTTTGGTCAGGAAGGGGATGTATAAAACTGCAGCAAGAAACAACTTTAAGGACTCTAGGTGTGTTTTCTGTGGAAAACAAAATGTGCACCTATGTTTTCTCTCTCCTAAGCCATTTGTGATGGAGGCTGAAAGAACTAACCTTTTTCTTTTCAAACTTTGTTCTCCTAGTGCAAACTGTTCACACATGCTTTCTGCTTTCTCAAGAAGATAAGTTAAAAATCGAGGCCGATATTCCATGAGTAATGTCTTTAAACACCTGAATAGAAACCTGTATTTTTATATCAGAGCTTTAAGCTATTTTAAATTATACTGTATATTAATTATACATATTTATGTACAATTTTACCCTTTGTTTTAATCAAAAATGCTTTCTTTCAGTGGTATACTGAATTGTATACTGGTAACATTATCTATCTAAAATAACTCAGGAGGAATCCAAGTGGTCTTAGAAAAATTTATATATTGAAATACTAAATCTTTTGGCCTGAATTATTCCCTAAAGAAAGAAAGAAAGAAAATAATTTATTCCAAATGCATTGGGACCACTTAAATTAGTATGTTTTAAACATTTTATAGGTTGATGAGTAGATTTTAGCATACAGAAGCATTCCATAGTTTTATACAGCCATAACATACATGGACATATAGCATTAGATTGCTCTGTAACAGGTAAAGTATTTTTCATGCCAAATTTACATGATGAGATAGGTAAAAAATAAATTTAATAAAAAGTAAATACATGTACTTATGTAAATACGTAAGAGCATTGTCTTATGGAATTTGAGCTTTAGAAAATGTTTCTATATAGGTAGTCCTTGCTGAACAACTACTTGTACAACAACCATTCAACTTACAATGGTGCTGAATGAGGAAGGCTTACGACTGATTTTTGCTTCTGTCCGAGTGTCGTTGTAGACAAAGGACACCGTGACTGTGTCCGAAGTGACTCAGTACCCAGCTTGCAATTACGAGAGAAGCAGCATCCCATGACAACATGAGCACTATTTGCAACTTTTCACTGCCATCTTCTGTCAAGCAAAGTCTGTGGGGAAGTTTCAACTGTCATGGTGAGTTAGTGGAGTCCTGTGACGTTACGCTTTATGACCTCGTTGTTTAGTGATGGAGTTGCCAGTCCCAAATACCATAGTCTTTGTGAAAGGACATTCCCATTGTTAGCTTAGCAATTATCATAGTTGGTATATAAAAATAAATAGAAAAAAACACATTTATTTTAGTTATCCTCACAAAACAGGATATTCTTAACTGCTAGTTGCAAAATTTGTAACAAAGCAACATTGGAAACTTTTAGATCACTTGTAAAACAGTATTAAAAGCCATGGTCTATAGCTATGATTAAATAATGATTGATAAAATTTAAATTTTAAGTGTACAGAGGTCTGAACCACAATTTTGTCTATTCTGAAATGTATACATTCTATATTTCAATAAGGTGTAACAATATTGTGGCAATGAAATATTTTAAGTATGGTGAACTTGTGATGCTATTGGATTAATACCTAAGACAAAAAGATATGAAAAGAAACTGGAGAACAGTTTTTATGAAAGTAAAAAATTCCAACAAGGTTACCAAGAGCATCACGGCATTCTATATTCCTTTTAATTAGGAGCACACATTTTTTTTAACTCATATTGATGCCATCTGTTTTTTGTATTTTTTCTTCAGAGCCCTACTTCTTAGCAAATAAAGTTCCTTAGATGCCAATAGTCAAAATAATTCTCACCCTATCCTATTTGCAGTGAAAACAAAAATAGAAAAATGGTCCTAAGAAAAAAGGTAGTGCTCAGCTTATGTCTGTTTGTTCAGCAATTGTTCCAAGTTATAGCAATGTTGAAAATACCAAACACATGAGGGGTTCCCAAAGTTTTGGCCACAGTCCAGATCCCAGCTTCAATCTGGATTGATGACAACATTCCAGAGAGCTGTGTTCAAGTGACTGCCCTTTGCAAGCTTCCCTGCCAGCTTACAACAAACAAAATCACTGGGGAAACCAAACAGGGAAGTTTGTAAATCAGTGCAGTAGGTAGCTCCTGCCTGCAGTCACACACACACACTATTCACTTACAGCCTCCAACGCCCTGCAGGCCCTCCTGGTGTCCTTAAGCATAACCTGGGATGGGCCCTTAAAATCCTCCCCCAACTCACATGCGGCTAATTCCCTTAGCCCTCTGTGGCACTTCCACCCTCATTACCTGGGGCTCCAATCTTTTCCTGCTTAACAACCTGCAAATCTTGGGGTTGCAATGGCAACCAGGACTGCCAGGATTGCCATCCCTAAGTGAAGCAATCACATGCTTGACAACCACATCATTTAGTGATGGCAATCTTGGTCCAAATTGCTGTCATAACCAGTATTAGGAAAAGCTTCTTTACTGTTAGACGGAGTTGGGCAGTATAAACCAATTTTGAGGAAGGTGCTGATCAACTTTTTACTGGACAGCCAATTTGGGATGTTTCAGAATGAGAACTATTGGATTTCATGGCTTCAAAGTTTCATTTTAATTATATTATTCTACGACACTGCCAAAAATAGAATTTTCAGGACTCCATGGACAGGCTGTTAAGGATTACAATATAGAATAGTGAAAACAAGGATTTAATCTTTCCTTAATGGAAAATGAATAGAGATGCTTTCTGTAAACTAGAGATTAGAGAAGATAATCCTGTAGTTGGCAACTGCAGAACATAATTTCTGAACTGGTAAATCCAATTACAGGAAACCAAGGATAGCTGCTATATCCTGCAAACCTGAAGTAGCATAGTTTTATATTAGGAAAAAAGACCCCTATAGTCCAGTTCTTAAGATCTATAACTTTCACCTTCTTTGCTAGTTTGAAGAATCTATTTGTATTCCTTTTGCAAAGATCCAGGAACTCAAAACAATACAATTGTGGAAAGTCACACAAATGTTTTTCATCTGACTGAGGGTCACTTTGGCTAATTATCTGGAAAGAATTTGGATCTGTTAATCTTGAGGAAGTTTTGTCCAATCTCCACACTTCTCTTTTAGAAAAAGTTGTTGAAAAGCCAGTGCAGCAAGTGCAGAGAACTCTGGATGAATGAGATAATCTAGGCCTCTTCCAATACCAAGTTACAGGACCGAAATAGCATTAATGGCACTTGTAGACAAGGTGAGTAGTACATCCATCCTTGTTCTCTTTGTTCTATCATGGGTTTTCAATGCTATCAATTATGATATCCTTTTGGATTGGCTTTGGGGGGTTGGAATGGTCAAGACCATTCCTTCTACCAAAGTCCCAGTAAATGTTATGCAAGGAAGAGGACTAACCCATAACCCTTTGCTGTGTGTGGCACTATCAGCTTTAACATTGTCTTACTTCTGTTGGTTGTCTTTCATTCTTTCTCCTCAAGTATAGTCTGAATGCAGTCCATCAGATTTGAAATAAGTGGTAGAGGGTAGTGAAATGTAATGGTCACAGAGTTCACAATGCTGAACCATAAACACAAAGCTTTTGCTGTGTTCCAGTATAACAGATATAGTGTCCTTGCTGACCTTAATAGAGACACTAAGGTGACAGGCCAAGGTAGTTGTGATGATGATAACTCAAATAAGCAGAGGATTGTGGTCTGAGATGAAGAACTTGCTTTGGATAGGGGAAAGTGTGAATCAGGTATTACACATCAGTCATGCAAGAAGAGCAAGGTATCCAAAAAGAAGCCAGCTTCCAGTTGGTGATTCAATTGCAAGGATGTAAATTTAGGAAAGGATACAGAGGTTTTGAAAGAGGTCAGGTGTATGCCATGTGCTATTGCCAGCAGAGACGAGAGGCATATTTTTAAAATAGTCAAGAATGCTAGTAAGGACTGTGATGTTGATGCTATTGTACATCTTGGTACAAATGATCTGTACCAAAAAGATGTGCTTTCTGTGCAGAATGATTTCTAGAGCTTGGGGTATGAATAATAATATTATAATAATATAATAATAATATAAGATGTAGGCTTACCTTTTCAGAGATTTTATCAGTATATAAAGAACAAAAAGGAAATGGCCAGCATATAGCAGAGTTTAATGTGTGGCTAAAGGAGTGGTGTAAAAGGGAAGCTTTTGATTATATTAGTCATGATGTTTGCAGCTGGTCCAATGATAGTTTGCATCCATCAAAGAAAGGGACTGAGTTACTTGGCATTAAATTCACAGATTTTCTGGATAAACATTTAAATTGAACAGCGGGGACAGAGAATTAATTGATACAGAACATTTCTCTCCCCAGCAATCTAACATTAATAGGGCTATCAGTGCATGTAACATAGATGTTTGTGCAGCTAAGAATATCAACTTTGCAGTCAAGCAAAATCAAGCATTTAATAGTGAGTGCCATACTGTGTGCACTAATCAGACAGGTGGTAAGGAAGTAGGGAAAGTCAGACACAACACAGGTTATGTAGAAAGTAAACACAGGGTCAGTCAAAATAGACTCAAATGCACACAGTATGCAGCATAAACAGGATGAATTGGAAATTCAAGTAAATAAGAGCAGATATGATATTGTTGCCATTACAGAAACTTGGTGGGATGAAACCCACAAATGGAACATACAGCCAGAGGGATTTAAATTATTTAAAAGAAATAGACCAAACCCTCAAAGTTTAGGTCTTCTTGAGCATGGAAAACATGAATGCAATGCTGGAGAAGTAGAATAGTAAATGGATCTTTTCACCATTTTTATCCAAAAATGTTTTAAAATACTCAACTCTGAATTGATTAGTCCCCTGTTACAGTCACCTGTTCAGTAATGAGACCAGGTAGTCACTTATTTTTCTTAAAAACATCAGCAAACTGCATATTTTTCTGACAAGGAAAGGGATTCAGACAATTGAACAGGGAAGGGAAAAGGAAAGGGTAAGATTGTGAAGCTTTCAAATCCTGCTTTTGACATATTTGAAATGGAAAATTTCTGGATAATGGTTTTCAGCCAATTAATTCTCAACCCAGTGGGAACAGGTAAGCAAGCTGTGATAGAGAGTGGCAAGAATTTTGTAAGATCATTTATTACCAGTTGCAACAGCATTGTGCATTGCAAAGCAGAACCAGCTTAAAGTGCTTGTCCATCAATCTTGCCCATAAACCAAAGGTAAGTTAGTCCACTCTATTGTGTTCCCCATAGCTACTTATGGCTGTGAAAGGTGGACTTTAAAAAAAGCAAGAGGGGAAGAGAATCGAGTCATTGGAGCTGGAGAAGTCTCCTGGGCATTCCTTGGACAGCAAAGGTGACTGACAAGCAAGTACTGGAGCACATAACACTAGACATATCACTGGAAGGCAAAATCACATAATTGCGTCTCACTTATTTTGGCCATGTCATGGAGGAAATCATTGGAGAAAGCAATTGTGCTTGGGAGAATTAGTGGTAAAAGGAAACCAGACCATCAAAGAACACAAAGGCTAGACATCATCAAAGCTGACACTAGCCAGAATGTAGAAAAACTCAAAGAAGTAATGCCAGATCAGATGCCGTGGAGAGACCTGGCCCACAGAATTGCCAAGAGCCAGACATGACTGAATGGATAACATCATTATCATCACACATAATGTAGGAAACTGAAACATTGTTTGGTTTTGGCTTTTTGCATTGTATGAATCTAAATACTGAGATTTGAAAACCACAATGATGGAGACAGTAAGTTAATTCTACTGGTCCAGACTGGACAGAAATGCAGCAGGAAACTATCCAATGACCAGCTGAACACATTAGGAAAGATGAAGCCAAAACCGTCTGGCCTACTTTTGGTACCAGTTGGTGAGAAGAATTTAACTTTCAAAGCCATTACACCTCTGAGAGAGAGAGAGAGAGAGAGAGAGAGA
>JAEANM010026022.1:0-10826 GCA_017656035.1 Myanophis thanlyinensis
CATCTGGTGTTTTGTGCTTTAATATAGAGACTTTTATCATTAGGGTCTTTCTTGACCTAAGATGGACTATTGCGACACACCTAAAGAGATTACTCCTCACATTCTCTGCCAATACTTACTCAGATTGATAAACCATAGAAGAGGTTGGTTATTCTTCAGATCAGTCATCACATTATAGAGAAAAGCTTCCTTCCCCAACTTCTTCCAAAGCAGATTGTAGGCCAAATTATTCCCTCTCGGGAGCATTCTAAATGCAGCAGCGAAAGCAACGCAGCCATCTTCATTATTATAGCGCTGCCTCCTAATGGAGTTGGTGGCGTATGATGGTTGTGAAGCAATACAGAATTTTAAACTTGCACGTTGGAATGCGGTGCAGATGAAATGAAAAGCATTGAGTGTAGATAAGATTGCTCTTTGTGGATTTTGTTAATTGTCCTCTTTTGTCACGTTGAATGTGACAATATGGTCCAATTTTTGAAGATGCTCTGAAGGTTTATGGTCTGTTGGGAAAGGAATCACATCACCTACTATGTGTTATTGTGCCAACAAACCTCCTCTTTTTAGGAATGTTAAGTAAAAAGAGAATGGGGGGGGGAGAAGAGTTGATTAGGATGATTCTCCATGCCTTGATGTTTTAGGGGGCTACATACCTGCACAGCACAGGTTTACTGCAACACTGTCATTAAAGCACTCCTGAATTAGAGGGCTCTCCCAGCTGTTTTATGTACCGTCTGGATATTCAGTAGCTAAGGTTGATTTGGTGGATGTATATAAAATTCCAGCTGTGGAATTTTAATCAGAGATGCCCACTAGGGAAGGAAGTTTGCTGAAGGCATTGTTGTAAATGCTGTACTTAGGATTGCCTTATCCTCTCTGCAAAATGGAGGAAGATCAGAAGACGGTACTAAAGCATAAAGGGTTTCTTGTACTTCTTTGTACTTCTTTCATCCTATAGTTACCTAGATTTTTGCTGCCCAGATCTTGTGCTTTTAATTGCACCTGCATTTTGGAAATGGTGCCAGGACCGTATAGTGAGGACATGGTTCCACCTACTCAATGATCCATCTGTTAATGACAGTGCACAACTAATGTAATCATGTAGGTGGTGAGGGAGCAACTCATATCAGTATACAGTAATTTTTAATGGATTATCTGATTAGGCTACTGTCCATAAGTCACTGAGCATTGTTATTAAAGCCAAAGAATTGTGGTTTTCAGAGCTGATGATAAGCCAGCATGTCAATATAATTTTCCAAAGTAGCGTAGGGTCAATAGGCAATTTTGGTTGAGGTGCCTTACCCTCACTCTGAAGTCACAGTGTAATTTCGTAATAATTGCTTGGACGTTCGCATGACAAAAGACTACCTTAAACATTGGACTGCCATAACTACGATGCTAAACTCATTCATTTTATTCCATGCTCCTTTACTAATGGTCAGCTACTATTCTACAAAACTGACTCCCATCCAAGGAGTGAATAGAGACAGTGGGTATACATAGATAAGGACATGGGGACTGACTGCACCATATGCAGTTATACTGCCTTACATTAATTTGTTCTGAAAAGGTCAAGTGGATGCCTGAAGAGGGATTTTATTCAAGTAATTTCTTTTTCTTTTTTGCTTAAAAAAACCTACCCCCCAAATTAAAAAAATCTCTGCTTGCTTTCCAAATAATGTTTACACATTAGTGCACTTCCAGAATGTAACCATAAGGCAATACCCTCATTAAGACATCTTTCTGTTGCGTTGCGTTCCTTTGTTTTGTTTTAGCAGTTCGCACCCCATCTGTGAACCTTTCCTTCACAGAATACTTTAAAAAAAAAAGTTGTATGATGCTAAATTGCAGGATGGGAAAAGGGAAGCCGTTCTTTGAATGCTCTGGAATGGAATAACTCTTCGAAATAAATGGGTCTGCATTATAGAGACTTCCGCTTTTTTCAGGGTGGTATTATAGTTAGAAAAGATTGCAAATAAATGAGCTGCTTTGCTTAATTAGCACTGGAACTGTGGGTGCGTGGTTGCTGACTGTTAAAAGCCCATCTGGCCAAAGACTGTGCAGAAGCCTCCAAAACTGGCTCAACAAGACATCCTAGCCGTTGTTTTGGGAAGGGTAAGCTTTTACAAAAGAACACAAGGCCTTGTTAAAAGTCCCTAAATAAGGGGAGGAATTAGCGCTAGGATATGAAATGTTAATAGAGAAGAACTAGAGACCGCAGCAAAAGCAAGCATTTTCTATGGCTTCTGCTTCAGCACATGAGAAGTAGAGGCTCTTTTCTTGGAGTAACCGGAGGAAACAATTTGGGTCCAGGTTTGTACAAAATACAATTCAGTAGTTTAATTTAGTTTACTTTATTGTCATTGCATCTCATACAATGAAATTAAATGCCATCTTCAGTGTACATTATAACCACAAAATAAAACACAGACACACATCCTTCACATTCTCTACAATAATGGTCTGGTTTTTGCTGCCCAGATCTTGTAATTCTAATTGCACCTGCATTTTGCACCAGGTGTGTACAAAATACGACACAATAATGGTCAGCCCAGTAGAAATGATGACTTGTAAGTCATGACTTATGCCTCAGAGGATTACATCAGCCTTCCCACCTGTGATTTATTCATCAAACCATGAGTGAGAAAATAAGCGAACCAAATGATTTTGACACAGAGTGGAAAGGCTTAGGCAGAAAGCATATGGACCATAATGGGAAAGAGGAACAGAAGAAAGAGCTGCACTCAAGGCAATGGTCATATAAAAGGAATCTAAGTCTGGGGCAGAAATGTAATTTGAGAAACTGACTCAAACAGGTCATCCCCCCTCTGTTCTCATAAAGATAAAGTAAGGGAGGGAGGAAGCTCTTTCAGACTGGATAAATTCTTGTGTGTTTGGTTTCCAACTTTGATCTACCTTGGATTGTGGACATATTGACATCACCTTGTACTTTAACCAGGATTTAAGGCTCACCATGTCACCAACTCTACTTCTGTGATCCATATTTAGTCTCTCATTAAGTCTGGGTTTGTTCTCAAGAAGCGATAATAACAAGAAAAATTCCCATAAGCTCTCCTTTCCATCCAGAAACGTTGCAAGATAGGACAACAGAAAGCTGTCAAAGTTTCTTTCCCCCCTGTCTTAAACAAATGAAGGCAGGGTTATTTGATTTAGCAATGAAATTTAGAGGCCACCTGACTCCAGAATGACTCTGAGAAGCTTACCTTAAAAGCAGAAAACAATTTTTAAAATTCCAAGTGTCCAAATAAATGCATTCCCTATAACAGAAATCACAACCAACAGGGCTTCAACCCATCCCATAAACACCAAATGAACAGTGTTCTTCTAAAAAGTACAGGGCAGAGGTAAAATTCAGCAAACTTGCTAGAACCAGTAGTAAATTTTCTAAGCAGTTTGGAGAACTGGTTGTTAGAAGAAATCTCCTTTTGTTTTTTTCCACTTTACAGGGTTAATCCTGTAAGGAAGGCAGGAAAGAAACATTCTGGTGTTGCTTCTAGCCTAATCTTTATTGCCTGCTTACAGAAACTGCCCACCCAGTCACATGACCCCCCCAGCCATGTCCACTAAGCCATGCCCACAGAACCGGTAGTAAAAAAAATTGAATTCTACCACTGGTACAGGACAGTCTCCTTTTACTCTCTACATAATACTACAAGGGGTGGTAATAATGCTTCCAAAATCAGTTTCGAAGCCTTCACTGAGAAGAAGAAGTTCATACATGAAGAATGTTGAAGCTGCAGTTCCCCACTAAAACCTTGGTAGAACTTAGAATTCCTGAAAGCATTTGGGCTTAGGACGTGATAAAATATAAATGACTGTGAGAACTAGTTTGGAGCACACACGATTATGCCTTTATGAGAGATTGCAATCCTTCACTTCCTGTCTCCCTCTAAATCATTTGTCTGCCTTTCCAACTGTCAGCAGGGTTATAGATTGCCTTGTCAGAAGCAATAAAGCTCATTTGTCTTCTCCCTGAAGCCATAAATACCTGAGGGAAGTTTAGTATAAGAAAAGCCAAATAGAAGTGGCTTCTTCTGAATCCCACAGGTATCAAAACATCTGAGGTACAAAGGCAGCTTCATCTGCTACCAATGCTAACTGAGGAAAGTTGAAAAACATTCTTCACATCAAGAAGGAAACATTGCAGAAACTTCACAGATGGCACTGAAGAAACGGTCGGCTTATTTGTGGGTTAGTCAGTTCTCTTCAATCTTGTCATTGTGGTTTCTAAATCATGATTGGGAAATGAGTACTTTCAAATCACAGCTAGAAAAAGATCCTGGAGACCACCTTCATAATGGGAGAGAGGCAAGAGAGATCTGTCCATTTCAGCCTCTCAAAAGATGGCTGTAGCTCATTCTTGGTGACAGGACAATGAAGCAATATGGATAACCCAGGAATCCTTTCCTGCTTTAAGTATTGTGGCTAATTAGCACATGAAAACAAAACCGCCCATTTAGAATTCAAGGTTTTTTTTGTATTGTGTTGTAGCATGAAATAATTTTAACAAGTTTACTCTGATAAGAATATTAAGTGGGGGAATACTCTTTAGGGTTGAAACAGGTGAGGCCTGTTTCCTTTCTATTCAGAAACCAGGATAAAAAGGGAGGAGAAAAAAAGCAACATAATAGTGAGATCAAAGCCAAATAATAATGGAAAGAGTAGGAGATGAGTGCATAGGTAAATCTACCACAGATCAGATATTAAAACCCAAAATTCTAAAAGCTGGCATCAAGATTTGAGCATTAGTAACCATTTTATGCTTAGATTTTATAGGTGAGAAGTATCAAAGTGGAACAAGGTAGTAAATTCTGTAACAACAACAACAAAAATAAGAAGTTTTCAGTTTTACAAAACAGTGCATTGCGCCAGTACTCTGAAAGCTTAATTTAACAGTTCAGGAATATATGATTTACCCAGGAACTAGATGCAAAAATTGCCATAAGACTGCAATTGTTTTACTGTTTGATACTCTTTAATAATCAGCATTCAGCCTCTTGCAAATCATTTTGTAAGATCTGGTCTCTCATCTGTCGGCCCCCGCCTTGGAGAGTATCGATTTGTGTGCACTGTTAGAGTCCTGTAGTTATCATCTTGTAGTTATCAGATATCATTGGAAAGGGTTTTTAACCAAGCCATTTGGATAACTGCTTCACAGATGTGGATTTTTTTTCTTGCAAAGACTCAAATAGTTGTTGTACTCCCAAAGGACGGAGGGAGAGAGGGAGGGTGGGGGAGCTACTGTAGATTAGCTCTTGCTAATTCTAAATAGAAGTCTAACAGCAGTGCAGATAAACTGCTGCCTGGGTTCACATACCATTAAATCCTAAATTTGGGATTACAATGCATAATTCTTTTGTTCTGCTAATATAACCCAACCCCCTCAAAAAAACCTCATCAAACCACAAAGTGGCTCACAGTGACAGCATGCTAACACAGTGTTGGAAGAAATGTCCATCTAGGTTCAGTTCCAAGTGGGGATAAAGACACTGGAAACATGGAGGCTATTTTGAAAGATGGTTTATTGGTGAGCAGGTCCACATGGTTTGAGGTCCTGGCCAAAAAAGGCACATGGGTGAGAGAGAGGGATAGATTTATACCTGCTCTAGGGCTATGAGCTTGCTTCCTGTTCCTGTGGCAAGGGCAAGTATCCTGATTTGTTGTAGGCTCTCATGTGGCCATGTGGGGTCATGGGTCATGATTCACGTTTGGTTAGAGCTTTTGGGCTTTGTGTGGTGAGTTGGATAATCCCATCATGTCCTGAGGGTGAAGGTCTTTTGTGTTGTAGATAGGCCCAGCCTTTTGTCTTGTAGATACCAAAATAGCTGCTGGGTGGGGGGGAGGGAGTTGAAGGTCTTGAGTTTGTCTTTAGAAATATGTTTCTCCTCTAGAGAAAATATAATATTCTGCCTTTTTAGTATTTCCTAGAATATTTCATTCTCCTTGGAGAGGGGTGGGTGTTTACTTCCTACAACAGCATTCAAGTTTTTATTATATGGCGAACTACAAACTACCCAGCCCTATTTTAACCTAGTTTAATGTATTGTGTATTTGAGATATCATCCAGCACAGGGAAACAGTCATCCATGCAGGGCCTAGCATGAACTGTTGATTCCTTTCCTTCTAGGGGAAGAATGATTTTGTTTTTCTTTCCCAAATCCTTTTCATTTAGCATAATTAATCTGCCTTCCATGGCAGGAAAGTGGTGAGGGAAAGGAAACAACCATCCAGGATTATTGCAAAAACAAACGAATAACTGGTGCCAACTTGGATTTTGGAAAGGGTAAGCAGCGCGCCACTTTATATTTTTCTCACTCTTAATTCAGACTGTATAGTTATTTATCCAGGAATCAATACTCGTGTGAAAATATATGTGCCATGATTTCTCTCATTGTGGAATCTCACTGTTTATATGTTGACAGCAGCAGGAATGCTCTATGTGAGAAAGTGGAAAGATCCCTTAATTCCCCCAGTGGTTAATTGGCTGCAAAAGCTGATGGAATTAGCAGGGATGGCTACATCAAACTGCTTTAATTAAAGAAAAGATTACAACCAACTTTGCTTCTACCTGGAAACCGCTTCTGGACTTTTTTGTCTGAGGTGGGGGAAAATGAAACATTGATTTGAGGTTTTGCTGATTAGATACTGTCGGTTTGTTGTTGTTGTTGTAGAAATAGCTAGTATATATTACTAGCTAAAGGTAAAAAGTTGAGGCTCTATATTATTACCTTAGTGTACTGCACTAAAGAGTCAGAAATCAATGCTTTTCTTTCTTTTCCCCCCTTTACCGTCCCCTTTTTCCTCTTCCCTTTTTTCCTTCCTTACTCTCCCATTATTTTCATTTTTCTTTGTATTTTATACTTTGATAAACTAAAAGAAATTTGTCAACCGAATCTCACTATTGGGGGCTCAGTCCAGCATTAACTGGGACATCAGTGAAACACTTCCATGACTACTTGTGACAGTTTCTGTTTTTTGGCCTGCTCTAAATGAGAACCTTGCTGCCTTTGAGTAATAGTGGAAGTCAGGGGTGATATTCAGCCTGGATGCACCGGTTCTAGTGGACTGTTAGTGGCGATGAGTGTTGGCCCTGCCCATCCACCCCTGCCCTATCTTCCTATATCCCCTTCTTTTTTTTCTTTGTAGCTCAGCTGAATTGTGTGGAACAGCTGTTTTCTATGCCTCTGCAGCCTTCCTACTCATCCGGGCTGCCTCCGGTAAGTTCAATACTTGCAGTTTAGAAGCATGTGTGCACAGAACCGGTAGTAAAACTGGTTGCATCCCATCACTGGTGGAAGTGTTATCCAAGACATGGTTCTGCTGCATGGACAAAGATTGACTGCTATGCCCAAAACTGTGGTACACTGGGTGTGGGTTGCCTCCTCCCTGACACTTTTCCACTGAGAACAAATATCCTTTAAACACCCCATCGTTGCACAGCTAGATTAAATCAGTTGCAGCCCATTACTTTAAATAATCAGTACCGGTAAGTATCAGGCTGCCATCTCTCACTTCAGTGGTAAAGGCTGGATAGTTAAAGGAGGAGACATGTAATTACAGATATTTTCAAGGTTCATTTTTGGAGAAATTAAAATCTAACATTATGACATTTGACAGGCTGTTTCTTTCAACAGCGTTGGCTCATCCATACAAATATAGACTGAGCCAGAGAACAGGGCAGAGAAAAGATTGTATTATTGAATTTTTTCACTGATGCCTTGTACTTTGCTGGGAAACTGAACATAATATTGAAGGCACAAACAAAACCCTTATTTTGAAAGATCAAATTATATTTGGGCAGCTTGCATGCAGATTACATTATACTTGGGAAACCGTGTATCTTGTGTTTTTATTTTCATTGAATTCCTATTGTGCTGATGACTCACCAAAGTCAACATGTAAAAAAGAAGCACTACTGGGAATAATGGAATTTACCCACCGGGAGTGGATCAAAATGAAAATAAAAGTATCTGCAATGCTAAATCCATCTGTTTGGTCTACTATGTTTAAGTTACCCTTTACATTTCAAAGTTGACACATACATAAAATGCAAGAGGCATAGCCAGAAAGCTTAACTCTCTAGAATATCAAACCATGCTCTCAACCTATAACTGTAGCCATATGAGAAAGAAAAATAAGGGATTGGGGCTGCCATTAGCAGTGCCCAAGGCTGAATATTGTTGAAAATTGGTGAGAAGGTCTCAGGGCATAAAAGGAGTCCTCAAACTATTTGTGAATTAGATGACTTCTATCAGGAACAATGAGGAACATTTCAAAAACAAGATTAGAAAGATGCTTAGATGTTAGCAACTAGCACAAAACAAAACTGTTATTTCTATTAAAAGAAATATTGCAAAGTATTGATTGCAGGGATGAGCATACTTTGACACCTGCTATATTCTTAGTTGCCTTATTTCAAAATATGCTCATTTTGAATCATAAACAACTGTGCATAAAACATAAATATGCATTCAACATATCTGTCCTATGTAGAAATTGTGTCAGTTTCTGCTTCCTGATGGATTCATTGAAACATACAGTTGGATTAGGGGTATCTAAACATCTGCAGAGAGGTGTATATGTTGGATCTTAGAGCTTTTGTTAAGATAGTTGTTTTAATGTGAATGCTTTTATTCAAATTAGTATTATGTTTTTAACCTTTTTGTACTGATTTTTCAAATGCTGGAATGGTGCCTAGGAAAGAATGCTATCATAAAATAATTTACACTACTCATAATAAATACATCATGTAAATGCTGAATTACAAGTTTGAGGTAAATAAAAAGAAATCCACTTTACTCTTACAACATCTGGTTGGGAGGTGCTGTAGAAAAAAAGACTGAATCTTGCAAAGTATTTATTTTTGTGTACATAACTGGCAAAGCTATTAAAAAAAGGTAACCCAGAAAGGAATTTTTCCATGACATATTTATTTCCAAATCATACTGAAATCCCTTCTCTTGAATGAAAGTGCTTAGCATCCCATTAATTTATACCAAAGCATACCAGATGAAGGCTTTTGTCTCCATAAGGAATAAAATATTATTGACAAGTTATACAGCAAAAATAAGAACTGGGTCAGGTGGTAGAAGTGGGAAGAAGATACTGGAGATATCCAACTCATAGGATCTTCTTAATCTTCCTTCCTTGGTCAAATTAAATCTCTTAATTAAATCTTGATAAAGTGAATCTTTTTGAAGCAAAACTATACCCAAATCTTTACCATTCATCATTCAGTAATCTTTAACTCAGAAAATGTGCTTTCATCATCTCTCCAAAATCATAACAGTATTTTCTCTCCCATTTCCTTTTTTTTCTCCAGTAACAATTACTTTTGAGATATTTAATAGGTGCCTTCTCTTTTTTAGAAGAGGAATTGAAAATGAAACTAATATTCTTTCATTATTGCCTTTGAGTAACACCTCTGCTAGAAACAAATCTTTCAGCTGGAATGTATCCCCAATAAACGAATATAGACTGAATACACTGCACAGAGTTTAATCCATATAGTCCTGAAACATCTTTCTGGTAATTAGGTTTGAAAGTGCTCTGGAAAGAATACACAATTAGCAATAATTTCATAAAGTTGGACTACATCTTTTTGCACATTCTCCTAATACCTAGATTTTAAAACTGAGCAATACATACTTCTTGTCTTGGGGGAGGGAGGGGGGGAATCCTGTTTTCTTAAAATGGCCAACTGACAAAAGTTAGGGACGGGGGGGGAGAAATCTAGACTACAATCCCGAAATGTTTAACCCATTTAAATCCCCTTTTAAGATGACTGGGTTTCAGCAATTTAACTTCATGAAGGAGTGCAGTCCAATCTTCTGGACACGTTGGGATTGTGGTTGCTAATTCATATGCAGCAGGAGTTGGATTAATAGAAAGTCCTCTGGGCTTTATTCACCCAGAGTTTACTTCAGAAGCTCAGCAAGCATATTTTGTCCAATTTACAGTCGGCTCCCCACCACCAATAGAACCACATGAGACTAGATGGGGGATACTCAGATGCTTTGGACAACTATCTCCTACTATTTGCTTTTTGGCTTGAGCTGATGGAAGCAGCAATGCAAACCCTTTAGAGAATACCAAGTTATGGCCGGAAGGTGGCAGTGTAGCAATGATTTTATTTTCTTCCTTTTTCACTTCTTCCTAGTCATTTCCAAAAGGTAACACAGGGTGATACAGCCCTATCTCTCTGACACAGCAGGCTAAGGGGAAAGATGCCAGGCAAAGTGCGGATAGTGGGAGCAGGATTTACCAAGTTGCTGGTGCTGGTGCAAAGGCCCCGATATTCCAGCAACCGTGTTTGGAATGGTAGAGGGTGTCCTGTTTGAGCAGGGGGTTAGACTAGAAGGCCTTCAAGCTCCCTTCCAACTCTGTTACTCTATAGTCTAATATGTCTCTTAAGCTGTCATTTAATGGTGTCTGTAGTTTTATAGCCCTGATACGATCTATTCTAAGGAGAATAAAAATATACATTTTTATTTACATTCACACTTTGCAAAATAGATATTTTTATATATATTTAGAAACCACCCATCTGATTCATACAGCGACTCTGGGCAGTGTTTAAATAGAATTTAGAACTATATATAAAAACAGTTAAAAGTGAGAATACAATATTAAAATTCAAAATTTTAAAATACGTATAAAAGATTAGAAAGTCTTACTGAAAAACTCTTAAAATAATAATAATGTAAAATCAATCATATTGGTTGCTGGGGTCAGCCAGAGATCTTTCTATCTCATCTATCTATCATCCATTGTCTGTCTGTCTCTTTCTGTCTATGTATATATCATCT
>JAEANM010026023.1:0-10826 GCA_017656035.1 Myanophis thanlyinensis
TCTGTCTTAAGATTTCTATTAACCTTTTAGGGGAAATATCCTGCCTTTTAATGTTTTCATTTTTCTAGGAGAGGAGTGGGTGTTAACTTCCAACACAAGGACTACTTGTATTGTGTATGGGCTTGTGTATGTCACAATAGCACATGATTCGAACTCTTGAATCACCTCTAGGGTGTGAACAAATCCAGATCAGCTCCAGCTGCCTATGGCACCATGCCTCCTTCTCTGTCTGGTAGCCGAAGCCACTTCATTTTTAATTCAATTGTGGTACACTTGAAACCACTATGAAGTTTGTGTTTGTTTGAGGTTCTGCAACCTTGCAGAACTTAAGACACATCATTTTTCCATTTGGAAAAAATAAAGTCTTGTTTCTTTTTTTTTTTTTTTTTTTTTTTTGTGACTACAGAGCCAACAGTCTTTTAAGACTTTTCAGTGGCTACTTATCGTAAAGCAAAGAAATCTTGGGGCCAGATTCATATTTTAATGGAGGAGATTATCAAAATGAATATAAAACTGAAACTAGAGACTTTTCTTTTAAGACTAAATGACAGGGAACTTGAAAAAAAAATATCTGGAACTTTTATTATTATATATGCTGACTGCAGCAAGAACTCTTTATGCACAAAAAAATAGAAAGATATATTAATCCCCACAGTAGAAGAATGGATGGAAAAACTTGCAGAAATAAATTTACTGCTTTAATCAAAGAAAAAAATACTGTAAATCTAGTTTTGTTTCTAATAGACTGTGCTCCAGCCAGAAAAAAAATGAAAGTTGGTTTTGGGATTTGCTGATTAGATAAGTCCATTGTTGTAGAAATGACTAGTTTACTAAGTATGTAAAAGTAAACAGCTAGAGAGCTGTATTTTATTGTTTTTATTCTACTGTGCCCAAAATATTGGAAGCCAATGCTTTTCCTTTTTCCCCCTCCATTCTTTCTTACTTTTCCATTCTCCATTTCTCTACTATCCTTTTCACTTGTATTATATATTATGAAATTTAATAATAAAGAAAGACTTTTCAGCTGGCTGCATAAGATACTCAAGATATGGCTTTGCCATCTGGCCTTGGGATCTTGTAATGGCAGGGTGGAACAGTAAGATGCTTCTATTATTATTGACTTTGCTGTTCCACAAATTACATTTCATGGTTTAATGGATCTGCTGCTTTTAATATTTTCAATGAATTTTATTGATATTTTTTAACTATGTATTAGACTGTTCTAATTTAACTTTGTTCCCCACCCAACTCACATCTGTGAGATGGGTGGCTATATATACATTCATTAAATAAATAAGTACTGCAGACAACACAACAAAAAGTAAGGTTATTGATGAAAGAAATAAGCATAGCAACATTGAAGATGACTGGGGGTGGGGGGTTATCATGCTGAAAGAACTATGGCAGCTCAATCAGTTTTGTTCCTTGTTCTCAGCATTTTTACAAGTAGAGAAGAGAATGTGGCTGTGGACTTGGAGGGGAAATCTGGAAAAGGATCTCCAGATACCTTTGAAAGAGACTAAAATGTGGATGACCTCTGAGTCTGACTACTATATCTGTCTTCAATGATCATCCCAAGGACATGTCAAGCTTCAGGGAAATCAGGAGATTCAAGCAGTTCAAATGAGTATAAAGATTAATTGCAAGCTTACAAGAATCTGACCAACTGGTGGTTAAGGAGAATGAGCGGGAGATAAGGAAGACATTCCAGGTGGGCTGGATTTAGATTTCTTGCGGGCACACAGGGACTTGTGACTTATGACACATTTGACCCTTCCCTCTGGCTCAGCCTGGTCATCTTCTACTGGACAATCTCTATTTTCTAAATGGCTTTGGAGCATCCCAGCAGAGAAGAACCATTCCATTCTCTACAAGGGTGAACAAAAAATGGAGGGGAGGAAGGGAATCTCTATATCCGTAGACTCCCTCCTGTGAATTCTCGCTATCTCGTCTGCTTTCACATGGATGCCTACCAAACAGCAATTTTGAAACCTCAGGATGTAATTAGGGGGAATAAAAGATGCACTAAAATGTGCGTGATTCATCAGCATACCATCAGGATATGTAGGAGTGCTTTATATAATGCACTCAGGGTGTGAAGTCTCGATGCATTCAAAATGCATTCTTACTTACAAGAGAGAGCTAACGGGTGGCTGGAGGAGATACAAAGCAAGTAGGACAGCTGCAAAAGAACAGACAGATTTATTTATTTATTTTAACAAAAAACCCTAACGATGAAACCTCCCTGGAGAATGTGTTTGAGCATGCTGGCAATTTTGTGAGTCTCTTTGGAGAAGTGGGAGCCCTGAGGGGCAGAAGTGCGGATCAGAACTAATGGATTCAGTTTTCTTTGTTAGAAAGATAGCAGTTCCCAACTTTTGTAAAGCCCTCAGATAATGAAATCCCAATGCATCCAAAATGGTACACCAGAGATAGATCCAAGTCTATTGACAAGAGATGTGAAAATGGGCTTATATTTATCCCACCTTTATTATGTCTATAATAAATAATAAATGACATAAAGCAGTGAGCATACTTAATATTGCTTCCTCCTTTTATTTTCCCCACAATGACAACCCTGTGAAATGAGTTGGGCTTGAGAGAGAAGTGAGTGGCCCAAAGTCACCCCGCCAGATTTCATGTCTATCAGGCAGGACTGGAATTCACAACCTCCTGGTGATTGGCCCAGTGTTACCCAACCAACTTTCTTGGCTAAGATGGAACCTGGAACTCACAATCTCCTGGTTTCTTGTTCTGAATTAAAACATTGTGAAGTCCCAAATGAGTAAAAACATGGTATAAATTGTTCTGCCCTTATTTTCAAAGTAGCTTCTCCAATATACCTTCATTAGGATGTAGTCCTACTTTGTTTGTCTCTCCCAAAAGTTGTTACATTATACATAAATAGTGGTATAACAGATTTCATCGTGACTCCCACAATAAATCATATCCTTAGTAGGGTATATGTGTGATGTCAAAACTGATGACTTGCTGATAGATATACTCATTTGCAACGTGGGTGGAAATTTAATTTCCCCACCTAGTAATAAGATGAAAGATTTTCTTTAATTATTTATAACTGCTGATTAAAGCCAGGCTGAAGCAACCCAGACAATGGAATTAACATTTTATTCATTTCCACTGTTCTCCTGCATGTCCAGTCCTCACAGGCAGTAATTTATGTGATCCAGATTATGTTTTCTGGATATCCTCCAAGCATCTTACATTCCAAATTATGACTGAAATAGATTGACACCTACATCCATTTCATAATAAGGTTTCTTCCTTGCTGATCTTTTCCATTCCTGGTGATAATATTCAGTAGCTTCATTAGAAGATAGCAATAACACTTAGACTCATATACCATTTTATAGTGCTTTACAGCCCTTTCTAAGCAGTTTACAGAGTCAGCCTCTTGCCCCCAACAATCTGGATCCTCATTTTACCCACCTCGGAAGGATGGAAGGCTAAGTCAAGCTTGAACTGATGAGATTCGAACTGCCAAACATCGGCAGTCAGCAGAAGTAACGTGCAGTACTGTATTCTAACCACTGCTATCAACAGGATCTCCATTATGCTATGGAGCATCAATAAACAAAATTCTTGTTAATGGAGACTTGTTTAATGTATTCAAATCCCACCTTTATTATTTTTTAAATAATTGAAGGCAGGTAACTAATCTAATACTTCTTCCTCTCCTATTTTCCCCACAACAACCAACCCTACCTATAAGGCAGAAATTAGAATTCACCGTTGCCCTGTGATTGGCTTAAAGTCACCCAGCTGACTTTCATGCCTAAAGCAGGACTAGAACTCCCAGTTTCCTGATTTCTAGCCTGGTACCTTAACCACTAATATTCATTAATATTTTGGGGATTGGCTGATGGGTTGAGCCAGAACCCGAAATGGATACCTGATTTCTTTCTGAAACCATTCCTTTTTCTTTTTGAGACTTCATTTTCTTATTCTTCTTATAATACCCTGACTTCTTTTTTCCTATCTACTCCAAGTAGGAAATCATAGGGCGTGACCAAAATCTGATTTAATGATCAGCTGTCAGGGCTGCCTCTGTTCATTTCCTAGGAAAGAAAAATCCTTGTACTTTTACTAGGAACAAACTGCTAGCAAGCGGCATGAAGCAAGTTCTGAGAAAAAACCTGCAAACACAGGAATTTCAAATACAGTATATGGTTTACAAAGGACTATTTCAATGTGGCTCCCTCACCACCACCATCACTACTTTGGATAGATCTTTGTAAACTTGACATCTCTAGATATGTTGGACTTATAGTTGTTGTCAGATAGCATGGCCACTGGGGTGATGGGAGATAGCAATAGCACTTAGACTCATATACTGCTTTATAGTTCTTTCTATCCCTCTCTAAGCAGTTTTACAGAATAAGCATATTGCCCACAACAATCTGGGTCCTAATTTTACCCACCTTGGAAGGATGGAAGTCTGAGTCAACCTTGAACCTGGTGGGATTTGAACCGGCAAACAGCAGAAGTACTGCTATACTGCAGCACTGCACTTTAACCACTGCGCCACTGAGGCCTCAGATGCAGTCCATTTATCTGGCTGACACCACCAGGTTGGAGAAGACTTCTTAGACTCAGTACATAGGAGGAGGAATATCTTCCCGGGATCAGTAGAAATATAATTTCCCCTTTGCTGTCCTCCTACTGTTAAATTTGGAAAAGTAAGGGAGTCCCTAGTGGAAGTTAATTGGGGCGAGAGTAGAGGATGCTGAGGATAGAGTTAGGTGGAAACAGTTGATTCGCTGTGGCGACCCCTAATGGGAACAGCCGGAAGAAGAAGAAGAAAAAGGGAGCCCCTAGTGGACGAGGAGCAGAAGGATTCATATAGATGCTCAAACTGTCTTGACTTAATAATGGAGGCCAACTGTCAGGGTTCCAACAAAACTCCTCATATCCATTCAGCACTCAGCGGACACTAGCAGGCCCATCAAGCATGTGTCTAACTGTCCTGAGTTTCCACATTCACATTTATCAAATACATTATTAAATTCCGAACATTAGCTCGTCTGCCTTCAGAATCCTGACTTTCTTCTTGTCAACGATGCTTTTCAATTTGTGTGTTTCTTGCTGAAATATGTCACTGATTGCATTGCTTGTTTGTTTTTTTTCTTCCCTTCGTTTTGGTCTGCCCAAAGCCTCCTGAGCGGCATCATTGTGTGTGATTTATTTTGAACACTTTAAAAAGGCAATAAAGTGCAATTTTATATGTATTCTGGCAACTTGATTCCATCAAGTTTTATGAGATGTTAATATGTCAGTTGTATATGGGGAAGGAGGGAGGGAGGCGTAAGTTGTGTTCTTAAGTAGTTACACATTTGAAAGTGCTTTCTCTCTTAACTGCTCTTTCAAAACAACCATTTTCTGAGATTAGGCACTTAAGATGCTACACATTTCACATCTCATTAAATTTGCTGGAGTAGGGAAGGACTTTTTCAGCTCTGCCCAATCTGGTGCTCACGACCCTTGGCTTAAGGCTGGTTGGGAATTCCAGGAAAGCCAATATATTTGGAGGCAAAACTTGAATAACTATGGGGCACAGTATTGCTCATAGTGTTGTGACTTTTTTTATTTCAAGATTTCTATACCGCCCCCCTCTCCCAAGGGGTCCTAGGAGGAGGCTGACTAGAGCAGTATTTCTCAACTTTAAGATGGGTAGACTTCAACTCCCAGAATTCCCCAGCCAGCTGTGCTTTTCCAAATTTAGCTGTGCTGGCTGGGGAATTCTGGAAGTTAAAGTCCACCCATCTTAAAGGTTCCAAGGTTGAAAACACTGGACTTAGAGGTACCAATATTTATTAATTGGTGTGTACCTTGATAAATTTCTCCTTAAGCTACCTTTCCAACCAACCCAATTAATTAATAATTGATAAATCAAACTTGCTGAGACATGACATATGTTGATGTTTCCTCTGAATGTGAAAGGATTAAGTGTTGGAAATAGCCCTCCCTTGATCATTGGGCCCAATTAGAAATGTGTATCTACAGAATCATTTCCAGCTTGGAATTCTTTCCTTTGGGCTTTTGAGCCGATGCTATTTTGAGCTCAGAACATCTCAAAACCAAATTGGTTTATGTTTCTCTATAGCCGGTGGGTCTTTTTCACTGCTAATGGGCAAAACAGCAATTCACAGGCTGCATGATACAGACTGAATAGATCCCAAATTAGAGAGTTTCTATACATTAATAGTTAAATCATTAATAGGTTAGTTAACACAATATTTTTTTCAAATTGCTGCTTATGGCGTGGACTCTGAAAAAAGGCAGGTAGGATAAAGGTGGACACCTTTGAACTGCGGTGCTGGAGGTGATTATTACGCATTCCATGGACTGCAAAAATAACAAAGACGTCATAGATCAAATCTCTCCAGAAGTATCACTTGAAACCAAAATCACCAAATAGAGGCTGTCATGTCATGAGAGCTGATTCACTTGAAAAATCAATCATGCTGAGAGTGATCAGCAGAAAAAGGAGAAGGGGCCACTGACTGAACATTATAAAGGATGATACTGGGATGAATATGGCACATCTGAAGGAGGTGGTTTGAGACAGAGGGTCATGGGGAGCGCTGTTCCATAGAATGACCGAGGGTCGGACATGACTGAATGGCTGACGACAATGATACATTAATAAAAAGTATTCAATCTCTTTGGCTATTGGTAGGTTGTTGGAAGAGCTGTGGTAGTGCAGTAGTTAGAATGCAGTTCTGCAGACTAGCTTATCGCCAGGAATTCAATCCGGACCTTCTCAAGATTGGCTTAGCTGTCGATCCTTCCAAGGTCGGTAAAATGAGGACCCAGATTGTTGGGGGCAATAGGCTGTTTCTGCAAACCACTTAGACAGCACTATGAAGGGATATATAAGTCTAAGTACTGTTGCTATTTATTTGTTTATCTATGCATCATAGGCAAAAGGCTGGGTGCCCAAACTTTCTGTTTTCTGCCCTTGGTTCTTTCATTCTCTCCATTTTTCTGGCTGCTTTTGCTTCTCATAATTTCTCCCAATTTCAAACAATAGGAAGTATAGAAAAGATGCCCTAGAACTATTATTTTCACATCACATCTTTAGCAGTCCAGATATGAGTATTGCAGGGGTGGGCACCTACAGATTATCCTCAATTTATGGCTACAATGAAACCTAAAATTTCCATTGCAAAGCAAGACAGTTGTTAAATGAGTTTGGCCTCTTTTTACAAACTTTCTTGTTAAGTGAATCACTGCAATTGTTAAGTTGGTAACCCAGTTGTTAAGCGAATCTGACTTCCTCATTGACTTTGCTCATCAGAAAATCACAAAAGGTGATCCCCAGAGACACGACAATTGACATAAATATGAGCCAAACATCTGAAATCTGATCACATGACAATGAAGGTGTTACAACAGTCATAAGTGTGGGAAATGGTCATAAGTCATTTTTCTGATCCCATCGTAACTTGCAAAAGTCACTAAATGAGGACTACCTGTACAGTATCACATTAGCTAAGACAGGGACAAGATCCAACAAGATTTGACCAATGTGTTTCTTGCCTACAGCCCAGAGGTAAGTAAATATGTAAAAAAGATGTTGAGACTCTAGAAAGAGTGCAGAGAAGAGCAACAAAGATGATTAGGGGACTGAAGGCTAAAACATATGAAGAACATTTGAAGGAATCAGGTAAGTCTAGTTTAATGAAAAGAAGGACCAGGGGTGACATGAGAGCAGTATCTCAGGGGCTGCCCCAAAGAAGAGGGAGTCAAGCTATTCTCCAAAAGCACCTGAGGGCAGGACAAGAAGCTATGGGTGGAAACTGATCAAGGAGAGAAGCAACTTAGAACTAAGGAGAAAGTTCCTGACAGTTATAACAATTAACCAGTGGAACAACTTACCTCCAGAACTTGTGAATGCTCCAACACTGGAAGTTTTTAAGAAGAGATTGGATAACCATTTATGCAATGGTATAGGAATTCCTGCCTAAGCAGGGGGTTGGACTAGAAGACCTCCAAGGTCCCTTCCAACTCTGTTATTCAAATTCAAATAGCTATTTGAAAGTCGGGATAGACAGTTTTCACGCATTCTTAATTTAATTAAATTCCATAACAGAAAGAGGTCTTTCCGGATCCAGATCAGAACATAAGTAAAACTACTGAGGAGTTTAATGATAGAATTTCTCTAATGATAATTCTTTATGCTCACTACAAGCGATCCTTGACTAACAAGTACTTATTTAACAATCATTCAAAATTACAACAGCACTGAAAAATGTGACTTATGTCTTGATCCTTGCATTCACAACCATCCTTGCAGTCCCATGACCAGTATGTGGGTACTTGGGATTTGGCTTGTGTTTATAACAGTTGTAGCATCCCAGAGACATATACCACATTTTTTGCTCCATAAGATGCACTTCCCCTCCCCTGCCAAAAAATGTGGGTAGAGATGATTGGGCGTCTTATGGAGCGCATAACAGCGGGCCATGGCTGTGGGGTCCTTTTACAGTGCTGAACCCCGCCTCTTCTGTCTTTGTCATTGCCTGCCTCTTCTGTCTCTTTTCCACAGTGCAGGAGTCAACTGGCAGAGCTGGCACATGAGAGGACACCTATCTGTGGTCCTCTCACTACATTTGGTTCAGTATATTTGTTTTCTTGTTTTGTTTCTCCTCTAAACCTAAGTGCATCTTATAGTACAAAAAATACGGTAATCTCTGTGCCCAGCAGCTTCCAACCAGCAAAGTCAATGAGGGAAAACCAGGTTGGCTTAACAACCACACAATTCCCTTAACAACTGCAGTGATTTGGTTAGCAATCATGGTAAAAGAAGTCATAAAATCAGTTGTGACTTATCTTACATTGCAATCACCTTGCTTAGCAACAGAAATTTGGATCCCAGTTGTGATTGTTAAGTCGAAGACTACCTGCACAATTTTTCCTTTCCACTACCATCCCTCCCCCTGCCGCCTTTTGGGGATTAATAATTTGAATGATGAATAGCCAAAGTATTCAGAGCCTTCGTGGCACAGTGGTTAAAGTGCAGTGCTGCAGTGCGCAGTACTTCTGCTGTCTGCCAGTTCAAATCCCACCAGGCTCAAGGTCGGCTCAGCCTTCCATCCTTCCGAGGTGGATAAAACGAGGACCCAGATTGTTGGGGGAAATATGCTGACTCTGTAAACCACTTAGAGAGGGCTGGAAAGCATTATAAAGCGGTATATAAATCTAATTGCTATCGCTATTCAACACAATATGAACATACTGCTTGGTCCTACAGTACAAAGAAGCAAGTGGAATAGAAAAAAGGGATTAACAACTTCAAATTTCTGGAGGAGAGATAAGAATACAAGGGTATTATTCTTCAATCTGAAATCATCTGTCTTGGCCTCTCTTGGGAAAAGTTGTGAAAAAGCCCTGATACTCAGTCGTGATGACAGATGATTAAGAGGAGCTGTCATTTCAGATTATTTGACTCTACTTTTATTTCTCTTCTCCGGCTATCATTCTAAAGAAACAGCTCCAGCTCTTGAATGTAGATGAAGAAATCAGATGGATCTTGGGGAGTTAAAGAACTGTTGCAATCTTCCCATAGTATCCAGATGGGTGCCGGTTGAGGCAAGCCACTTTTGGATTTGAAGACTTGCTAGCTAGACATATTGCCATGCTTTTTTTTCTTGATCTTAGCGTTTTCCTGAAGGGTCCTCTTTTCGGATCAACAAATTCCATTTCACGTGATCAAATACAAGCAGCTGGGTCCATGTCTGCGTTAGTTGTGCCCTGCTGCCATAGTTGTCATTCTGCTGCTTTTTGCTTCACATTGCATCTTGCCAGCTTGACATCAACAATGGAGGAAGGAGGAAGGATTGGATGGGGGGAGGTCAGGTTTGAAGCAGAACAAGCACGAGGTCAGCAAAAGGAATGTGGAATTGGGAAAGGTGCTGATCGCAGGGTCCCTTCCCAAAACAATCTGAGAACTTTTAATTGGACATTGACTGATAACAGGGGGATGGCCAGGGAAGAAGGGAAAATTAATTGCATCATTTTTGCACTGATCCAACATATTCTGCCTGATCTAATCTCTAACCGCTTTGTTCTTAGTAAAGTATACTGGATACTGGAAAAAGAAATATGAACCAAGAGTCTTTCTTTGCTAATTCAACTAAGGGGGATGGATAACACCTGCCACCTTTGTTCTGTTTTTTTCACATGGGCATTTGCCATCAATGGCATAGCGATAAGAATTTCAGGTTAGAGTGTGGGATGTGGCTCGTAGAATGTAGCCATACCAAATGTAGGCATTTTTTCCCTATGTTTTCTCGGTTATTGGTGCCACACCCATCTTCTGCCAATCTTTATCAGGATCAAGAAAAGAGACGCCTAATGATCACACCTGGAATACTGCATCCAGTTTTGGTCACCACGCTATTAAAAAAAAGAGTTTGGAAAAAGTGCAGAGAAGAGTAACAAAGTTGATTAGGGAACTGGAGGCTAAAACATGCAGAGAACGGTTGCAGGAATTGGATATGTTTAGTTTAATTAAAAGAAGGACTAAAGGAGACACGATAGCAGTATTCCAATATTTGAAAGGCTACCCAGAGAAGAGGGGGGTCAACCTATTCGCCAAAATCAAGCAACCCGGAAACTTCCTAACAGTGAGAACAATTAACCAATGGAATGGCTTACCTTCAGAAGCTGTGAATGCTCCATCACTGAACGTTTTTAAGAAGAATTGGACCATTATTTGTCCAGAATGGTATAGGGCAGGGGTGGGCAAACTTGGCCATTTTGTGACTTGTGGACTTCAACTCCCAGAATCCCTCAGCCAG
>JAEANM010026024.1:0-10826 GCA_017656035.1 Myanophis thanlyinensis
GGGGGCCGAAAGACTTACAGGCAACGTACCACAATCCCAGGCAATGTAACAAGAAGAATACTCAGGACTATAAGATCTACCCCTAGCCCCCCCCCTTCCTACCTTAACTTACCTGTGGTTGTGTAAGCATTTCACTGCATATAGTACCCATGTATGATTGTGTATGTGACCAATAAAATTTGAAATTGAAATTGAAATTGAGATTTGCCCTTTTTAATACTCTGAAGAATTAATTTGTACTAGAGTTTACCAGCCACTTTTTCTACATAACGGCTGAGTCCTGTGTATTCTTGAGTAAGAAAGACAATTTTAAATTTTGCAGTTTGCTTTCCCAGCTTGTGAAACTTATATGTTGCTGACAGCAAAAGTGCAAGTAGGTTTTCAGATCTTTTATCTTGTGTATTTTTATTCTATCTTGGGTTCTATCTTGTAGTTCTAATTTGTACGTTTTATTTAATAGCGTTTATTCAGTCTGGGTTGCTGAATAAAGATCTACTCATTTCCCATTATATTTTTCCTATTGCCTCTAGCATATCTGAATCTGAATTGTAGATTGGTCTTTAAAACTGAGCAACATTATGATTCCTACTCTGTTTAGAGAATTGTGCACATGGATTTTTTTTCCTGTGGCCTGGTGCTGGTTTGACTCTAAGCCTTTATCTTTCATGCAGGTGGAGATGAAAAACGTATTGTTTCTCCCTATTGATTGATATAAGGAAATACGTTTCCTTTCAAAAGCACTAGACTCTCAAATGTGAGAGTCTCGCTTTAAGCATCAGTTTTTCTTTTTTCAGAGTTCAAGTGTAGTATCCACTTTTTCATGATGGCCAATCAGATATTTCGCAGCAGGGGTGGTGGTGGTGTCATCATCCAATGAGTATATTTATCACTGGTTATACTTAAAATGACAAAGGAACATTATCAAATAAATAAATCCCTGTTGCCTATCAGCAGGATTCACTGCAATAGTTTGACTATGAAGGCTTTATTTAGCTATTATGGCTAATAGTAACAGATAGCCATATCTTTGATGAGTTTTGTCATCTCCTTTTAAAATTATCTCGTGGCGTGAAAGACCTAAAATTTTGCTAGCTGCCTAATTCTTTAGCCAATCATTTTTAGTGATTAGCTAACTCTAGTAAGAAGCAGAGATAAAGTTCCTTCCTGTTCTCTTTTCACCAACTAATTTAGGAGTCCAGAAACTTCTGTTGTGCTTTGGTTTGATAATTGTTTTCCATCTAAGCAAAATATCTTAAGTACACGAATATTTTTCCGAAAGAAATGAGGGTGAGAAAGGAAGGGGCTCAAACCCATTGGTGGTCCTGCTTTCCATTCTCTGCACCTTACCCAGTGCCAGTTTATTCTTTTGAAGATAAGAAACCAAAATTTTAGGAATGTATTCCCTATACACACTTCAAGGCAGAGCTAAGAAAGGCCAAGAGAGCCTATCTGCATCCAGAAACATCGGATAACCACTTGTATTTCCAGCCCAGCACCAGACTGAAAAATCTGAAATGTAGGATCCCTCTTGTGATGTTTCTCTTACTCTGAAATTCCCATCAATGTGAATAGTAACATGATACTAGAAGCTTTTAAACTGCATGGAATTCGAGGGATGTAGTAATGTTCTTTTAGTATGATGTTGCCATGGGTGTCAAATTAGGGGATGAGCTGTAAGAGAAGAAAAGAGGACATGTGCTCCTTCCCTAATAAATAAAATGCAATTGACAGCCATAACAAACTTTCTTCATCTGTGTATGTTTCCATTTGATGAACAAAAAGATGCATGAATTTTACATATCTGGAATTAAAATAGGCTATTATTTCAGGATATAACACACTGAATGTGCAGAATCATTTGCAGAAATTTGTCTCGCATTGCTTCTATACAGAGTTGTTTTAACAGGTAATTATGTGACAGTGTAAGTGCAGTGGCATTGTTCCAAACACCCACTTTTTTATGATCTGTGACAAAAAGAGCTATAAACCCCTTGGCACTTTGTACATTCCTTGTTAGATTGGCTTCCTCCTCTTCTCCTACTCCAGAGTTCATTTCTACAGAGTATTGTTTTAATTGCCCATTATGTGATCATTGTTCATGCCTGACAATTGGTGCTTTCTCTACGGGTAGATTAGTTGCACAGCCTGCTCTGATGGTGGGAACCCAGAAGTGGTACTATAAATTAAAACAATGATCTAATTACTGAACACAAAACAGGGTTGGCACCCTATTAACAATATGCAGTTTAGAGTGTTTAGGGCTGCAATAAGCCAATAAATAAAACTTGTTTTCTCCCTTGTGCTGAAAGCAGCCGGTGTAGCAACCAATGGCATTGCTCAGCTTCAGCTCAGTGTTGTGACAAGCCGTTCTGCTGTGCTGTAAGATTTAAGTGCCACCCCCCCTCCCCATTACCTCAAAGAGCTGCACTTTTTTTACATCAGGTCCCTGGAAGTACCTCCTCCACTACCTGAAAAACACAGCACTAAAGGGGTTAAAAGAGCCTCACTGAAATATGCAGGGAGGAAATCAGACTGAATTGGGGAGGAGAATTACTTGTACAGCAGCACACGCCTTGTCAGTAAGTACAGCTCTCAGCTCTTGGATGCAACGAGACAGTCAGAAGGCAGTGGGCAGCATCTCTGGCCACTGACCAAGCCAGCATCCCTTGAATTGACTCTGGATAGGGAGGCACTGCAATGGCACCAGTAGGCTAGTGGTGTCCTGGGATATATGTGACCCTGTTGCTGTGATTCTGTCATCCCACTGTCGTCTTTGCTAGTCACTCAGGGAGCAGGCAAAGGGAGATGCAGTTTGGAAATGAGTGCTGCTAAGCAGGAAACCCAGTGTCAGACGGCCGCACGAATTGTCACTGACCTATGTCGCCAGAAGAAACTGCCCCAGCTGGACCTGGAAACCTGCAAAGAATTTCTCCTCTTTCCCGACCTGAATGGCCCAGAGCCAGGTACAGTACCCCCTGTTCCACAGGGAAGGACTTTTATCTCTTTGACTTGTATTCCAATTACAATCTGAGACAAGCTTCCCTCCCCCACCCCAATAACGTGAGCCTTATGCCAATGTCCTGTTTACCACTTTATACCAGCCTTTGGTCTCCAAAAGCAGGCAGGTGCTGTTTCTTGCAGACATGTATTGCCAGGGAGTCAGAAGAAACCTGTTGAAAACAAGTTCTCTTAAGTAATGCAGGGAGAGGAGGGGAAAGGGAGAGGATGTGATATGAAGAGGAATTCAAATGGTCATGTTGGGGAAATAAACACTTTTTCTGGCATCAAAGCTGCACCATAATAAACAAAAAGCAAGCAAGCAAGCAAAACACCATGTGACCTTTGTTGCCAAAAATAAAGTAATATTAAAAAAAAAAAAACCTGGAGTAGGTTGGGAAAAAGTAGTAGCTATAGCACCAGCCTGCTGAAAAAGGAGAAGAGTAAAAATTTTAAATGTACATCTCAGGAAAAACATAATCGATCAATGATTTGACTCTCCCATAATTAAATAAGAAAAAAATCATTTACCCCTTAAACTGAACTTAGAAGGAGATGTTTTGCTTCTAAAAACTAATTAACACCCAAATTTTAAACTCTGAGATTGGAGATGAGTTGACTTTCCAAACATGATGGCAAGTTAAAACAACGAAAGGCTTTCTTTTTCTTCCCATGCCAGACTGTTATATTCTTGGCACGATTGTTCTCTAGATATAGAAACCTTATTAGGGTAGCTTTAAAGTTGCATGGAATGACACAGGAGGCTGTATCGATTAAAAGCTATTAGCTAAAGAATGTTTTAGATTATAGGCTATATTTTTCATTCCTGGAGTATTTAGACAAACCATAAAGGCTAAAATACCTTCATAGCACACTCTGTTTATGACGTTCCCCGAGGGAATCTAACTACTACTACAATCTGAATCCGTTAACTTCATCTGGAAGAGCTGCCTTTAGTTCTTGAAGCAACATTTTCCTTTGTGTCTTGAAAATTGTATATACTGTAAAAGTGATTACTAGTGTCCATTTACCCCATGAAATTTCAGTGCCATTTCCAGCAATAGCTGGAAGGGTTTAGCCTGTTGAAGTATTTGTTGTCACAGCACTGGCATATAGATCTGAATCAGAGTTTTTATGTTGGAATTGCCTTTGACGTGCCCTTAGGAAAAATTGGTTTCAAAATCAGCTGTAATAGACTGGAGGGCCACAAGGCTGATTTCATGAATTGCAAATCTTTATGCTGCCTTATGGTTTATTCTATTTTTTCTCAACAAATTGGTTCCAGGTTGTACTAATTCCTATGATTTCAGAAACGAAGATTAATTTCTTAGACAGGTGTGCTCACACCTTTCTCAGGATCCAGGTATTCAGGATCACTTAAGCTATATTTTACTCTCTGGTGACAGATTTATATTTCACTGACACTATTTTTTTCCCTGTTTCACACGTGTAAGGTAATAATGAATGTGAATTTGGCATTTAGAATAGTCATGCCATGGTATGAAATAAAAGGCATTTCTGTAACAAGTGTTTTCCACACTAAAGGTTTTTTTAGGAAAAGTTTCTAAACTTTTTGTTCAGAATTGCTCACCTAAAGCCATCTTCTCAATAAAATTTCAGGCCAGCTGCTATATTAGATAGGATAGGATAGATGTGTGATTTCAGAAAGAATAATACGATTGCTGAGGTTTATACTGGATATAGTTTTTGCTGTACAGCAAGCATTCATTCTGCTGTTCCCACAAATTACCTTGATTTTGATGAGCTAATTGTCAAATGAGTCATGCATAGTTTAGTGATTTAGTAGTCACTATGAAGTTCATAATTATTTCTAGGAATATCAACCTGTCCTTAAATACTGGTACCTGAGTTTTTCCATGCACTGAATCTATACCATTCTATAGTATATTCTGGAAAAGAGTCTTTTATATCTCAAAGAATTATAAACTGAACCAAGATCAAGTTGCCTAGATCTGTGTTTTTGTAGAGTATAGAAGGGGTATGGAGTCTCAATAAGTTGGAGAGGAGCCAATTCTACTATGAAAAAATGCTTGTGTCATGTATAATTTATCTGAGAATGAAACTTGTGAAAGCTGGGTGGTATGGAGACTGGCACAGGATCTTAAAAATAATTGACTTTCCTTGGAGAAATCTTGAATTTGCATAATGAATTACTTCATATTTTTAGAGTCCAGTTCTGTATCCCCACTGTATTCCCAGTGGCATCATTGGAGAATGATAAGGCTTCTATACTTTTTTTCACACCTGTAAACTTATGAACTCCTTCTAATAGAATTTGCCTCAACTCGTCTTCATTCAAATCTTACCTGAAATGCAGCAATATTCTCTGGGGCCCACATTGTTGAAAAGTATCATCCTAATCTCCAGAGATCCTAAGGGCCCAAATATTTTATGCTATATGCGTAGTGCTAGGAATTAAGACCACTGATTGAATCAGAAACTTAAATCTCACATTCTCCATGTTCTGTGTTTCAGTATTCACTCTGCCCAGCAATATAAACAATAAGAATAATACAGTAACTGACTTTAGAATTCACCCCAGGCTTAACAATTGTCGATAAAAAAACAAAAAAGTTTGGGTTGTGGGCATGCAGTACCTGGAGACAACAGAACAGAAGAAAAAGAACAGGAGAATGTAACAAAATACAAAGTTCTGCAAACTGTGGCAAAAGAAAGCAAAGGTAGTACAACAGTAATAGGTGCCTTGGGTTCAATCCCAAAATAATTGGAGCACTACTTGAACATGATTGGCATTGACAAATTCACCATCAATCAGTTGCAAAAAGCAGCTTTAATGGGAACAGCTTACATCCTGCAGTGATATCTATGACACCATCCAACATCCATATCTGCATATCCTAGGTCCTTGGAAAGGACTTGATAGGCGGACAAAAATGCCAAAGCCATTCTGAACATCTGTCCAAATATGCGATGGACCATAATAAAAAGAAAGAGTATTACATAGCTCACCCCCCAAAATATTTATTTTTAAGACTCCTGACTCCTAAACGATTCTGGGTGACTTGGAACTCTGAAGGAGATGAGTGGTTCAAAAATGTGAAAAATAAATAAAACAAAAACCCTAATGCACCAGAGCAAGAATTGCAACAGAGTAAGTGTGAATTTCACAAGATTACATTCTTTAATTGACAGAACTCAGATACACCATTCTGGATTGAGCCAGATGGGGCAGAAGCCACTGGAAATAATGATTAATTAAAAGCAATAACATTAAAGTTATTACTCTCTCATCCATTAAAATTACACTCACCTTCCAATCCTCAATCTATATTCAGCATATAAACTGAATAAAAAAAGATGAAAATGTACAGTTTTTTCTCACTCCTTTGCCATCCTAAACCCAGTCTCTTTTACCATGTTGCATCCAAACTGTGGTTTCTATTTTGTGCATAGCTTTTGAATGAGGACAATAAGATGTTCTGGGATTTCCATTTTTCTAAGCACATTCCTCAGCTTGGTATGGTTGACATAATCAAAGACATTTCTATAATCAAACTATCGCAAAATGTTTTATTTTGGTTGTTTTTTGATATTCTTAATCATCCAGTATGCATTAGCGATAATGTTCATCCACCTTTTCCAGTACGAGTCTGAATGATCTGGATGAGGTCTGGATGGAGATGGAGATTTGAGACTCTCCATAGACATTTGACATCTCCTTTTGCTTGTGAGAGTCTAATCTGCATTGGTTTATTTTGTTAGTATGCAAAAATAAGGATGTTGTATAATAGTTTGCACATTCTGTTGATTTTCCTTTCTTTAATATAAGCATTCAGATTGCCTCTTCCAGTCTATTGGCCTTTGTAGCACTTTCCCAATTTGTTGCCATAATTTGGCTGCCACTATTACTGATTCTTCTTTTATTGCTTACCCTTCTATGGATATTCCATCAATTCTTATAGCTTCCAATTTGGTAATGATGAGAATGTTGATCTAACTTTGTAAATGGGAATCTCTTATAATATCTCTAGTGTGAAGAATTTCAATAGCCTCTTTCAGTTGTTTTTCCTTGGCATAAATACTTTTTAACATCTAATTCAAAATTAGAATCTTTTTCTGAGATCTTTTGAAAATCTTTTCAAAGACTTTCCTTGTTCTTCCATGTCTGTTTTAATCATTGATGTCTTCACAGGTGTCATTTTAATACTGTGCTGATTTTTGTCTCTTCTAACTGGTCTCTGAAATTCTTTATTAAGTTTTCTTATACCTTTGTCTTTCTTGGTCTTTCATTTTCTTCCTTTTTGGGGTAATTTATAACTTGTTTAGTTTGCTTTAATCTGGTTTTCTTTTTGTTTGGTAATATCTTTATCTCTTATTCATTAGCTCTTAACAATTTCCTGATTTCATTCCAAGTTATTCTGGTTACCTAGAATAGGTTCAGGAATTCAAAATGATTTCTGATATTCTCCTTGAAAATGATAGGTATCATGATTATACTGCAGAAACTGGTTGGCTTTGATCTTCTGCTTTAGCTTGAGTTGTCTCACATACAAAACAGTTTATAAGCTGTTCCATAGTCAATCCTTACTCATAACTTTGCTGTTACAGTATATCCAAATACTTCCATTTCTTTGTACCAATAATTTAATCAATTTGATTTCTGCATATTCCATTTGGTGTATAGATATTGGTTTTATTGTTTGAATACTTTGTTAGCAATAAAAAGACATTGGACAGGCAAAAACAGATGTCATTCTTCTGGTGAATTTTTGCTTCCAAGACCATTCAGTTCAATTATGGACTGTAGCTATTCCTTCTTAATATTTCTAACCAATCTCTGATCACAAGTAGAACATATTGGCACATGCTCTGTCAATTGCAGATTGAGCTTCACCATAAAACTTGACAGCTTTTTCATCTTCTGCCTCAATGGCTGGAGTGTAAACTTGAATAATTGTCATAGTAAAGACTTCATGATTGTGAAGTATTATTAGTATTATTCAATTAATGATTATACTGTACAGTGGTGGCAAACCTTTTTGGCACTCTGTGTAAAATGTAAGCACGCGTGCAAAGCGCACACTGCCTGCCTGCCTGTTCTGCACATGCACGCGCACAACCCTCGTGCATGCGCAATCATGCACAAAATTCATGCATGCGCAGTTGTGCCCTTCCCAACATCGTTGATGGCCGCCCTCCCAGCATGCCTCCGGCTGCAGGCACCTTTGGCAGCAATTCCTCAAGCCACCTTTCCCCACTCTGCTGCTGGCAGCTTTGGGGGCTATTTCTTGGGCGGCTGCCTTTCCCCATTCCGCTGCCGGCAGCCTTGGGGTCGATTTCTCAGGTGGCTGCCTTTCCCCACTCTGCTGCCGGCAGCCTTGGGGTCGATTTCTCAGGCGGCCACATTTCCCCACTCCACTGATGGCAGACTTGGCAATTTCTCAGGTGGCTGCCTTTCCCCATGCCGCTGACAACTATCCTCCCAGCACACCTCCGGCTGCTGGAAGCTTTGGGGCTGATCTTTTCTAAGGCAGCTGTGCTTCTCCAGGCCTCCCACCCGGCATGCTGTTTGCTCCTGGGGGCTGGTGGGACGATCTTCTCCTGGGTGGCTGCTCTTTTCTAGGCTGCCCACCCAGCATGCCACTGGCTCCTGGGGGCTGGCGGGGTGATCTTCTTCCAGGCAGCTGTCCTGCTCCTTGCTGTCCTACTGGCACCCCTCCTCCTGCTGGCAGCTTTTGGGAAATCTCCTGGGTGGCTTCCCTTCCCCAGCGGCACACCACTTTTTACTGGTGGCTGGCAGGGCAATCTTCTCCTGGGGCAGCAGCATGTTTTTAGAGCATGTGCAGTTGCACATGACTATAGCACCCTGTTTTTAGCATATGCACAGTCACAGAGTCATGCACGTGTGCGCATGCACAGTATGTTAGTTGGGCTGACTGCTGGCATGCCGGCAGAGATGGCTCTTTGTGCCAACCTGGGCACGTGTGCCATAGGTTTGCCATCATGGGACTACACTGTACATAAGTACTGTCATTGCTGTATCCTTCCTGACAATGAAAGCAAAGCTGTTCCTTCTTTGTTTTTTAT
This sequence comes from Myanophis thanlyinensis, assembly GCA_017656035.1. NCBI lineage: Eukaryota > Metazoa > Chordata > Lepidosauria > Squamata > Homalopsidae > Myanophis > Myanophis thanlyinensis. The sequence continues at coordinate 9,067 of JAEANM010026024.1, forward strand.
GGATTTTTAATTTTCATACTCTTTACTACTCAATCCATATAACGAGTAGCAATCCATAAAATCTTCTGAATGAACGTGTCTAATTCCAGTCTATTTCAATTTGCTGAAGCCTGACGTGTCAAAGTGTAGTAGATTTATTATACTTTTCACTATATTGAATTTCCCCATGTTCATACTTCTTTTATTTCATGTTCCCATGTAATTCCCGCTTCGTAGCTTCAAATTTTATTTTCCTGCATAGGAACACCAGCAACACCTCCCCCAACCTCTTTAATCTAGATGTTCATAAACAACATTACTGTTGTACTCAGAAAGATCCTGATTTCTTCCTCGGCAGCACATTGAGTGCCATCTGATCAGAGAGTGCCATCATCTGGCATTATATCCTCAGTCCCTTCACAATGTTTATCCCTGTGCTTTTCTTGGTAAAACAGGAATAATTTATTACTGCCTTTTCCCATGCAGTACAAAATTCAGTTTTGTCATTTTCACTAAACTTACCATCTTAAGTCAATGTCTTTTCATATTGTTACTGCCCAACATAGGTGCTTCCTTGCTTTAAAGGGGGCCACTGGAGTGACCTTCATGGCTTGGGTGACTCTGCTTGGAGTATTAACGCTTGGGATACATGTCGACTCTGAAGCTGAAATAATTATAGCCATGTTTTATTGTAGCCATTTCTTATTTTTTCTTAAATTCTTATTATTCAGTAAGGGAATTTGAAGGTGCTTCAGGTCCACCGCTCTCTAGCAGCAGGAAGGGGGTCAGAGAGATAAAGGGGATTGTAATGGCTAGGTGGCATTCTTTCCTGTGGGAACAGAAAACATGCCTGAAGATGTCTGAAGATGGAGTTTGGAGTCACTGGACATCATGGACTTTGAAATGATTGGAGAGTGTGTCTATGGGGGAAAGTTTCATACGTTTGCTTTTTACTGGGTGTAATTCTGGGATTTGGTCAGATCCGGATTTACACCAGAATTTGATATGTTCCTAATAAAAAGGCTTTGTTTTGAGGTGGCTGGTTTGGATCATTCTTCAATGGGACATATTAGTTGGAAGCCTGACAATACACTCCCTAAGTATCTCCCAGAACCCTTCCTGCTACAGGTAATCTCGACTTACTCTACAGTTGAGTCCCAAATTTCCCTTTCTAAGCAATGCAGTTGTTAAGTGAGTTGATTGTTTGCAATATGTTTTTTATGGTTTTTTTTTTGCCGGAAACTACAAATAAAAGCCAGTTTTGTGGCAAATGTAAACTGCAGTCATGTGATCCAAGAATGCTGCAAATAGCAGCAATTGCTGGTTAGCTGAACACCCAAAAAGTGATCATGTGACTGAAAACCCATATCTTAAGTAGCCCTGAAGAGGACCATTGTAACTTTGAATGATTGCTAAGTATGTAATGGTTGCTACCTGTATAGTATCAGGTTGTTTAAAAAAAAAAGAGGTTTTATGCTATGTTAAAATATTGTTTTCTATCTGGACTACAATAAAATTCCTTTCCCTCAATTATTCCTTTATTAATTGTTTATAGAATGTCAATTGAGGTAGGAGTTACATAGTTCAAATATTAACCTGCTAAACATGAACCTACTAACCCACTATAAACATATTGTATATTAATATTTTAAAAGTTACTAAAATGTTCACTATATGTTTAGTAATACATACCTTTAAAATTATTTGTACAAAGTATCTAAATTCATATTTTATAAAGATGTTTGTTAGTTATCCCCAAACATATAAATTTGGGATAAAAT
>JAEANM010026025.1:0-10826 GCA_017656035.1 Myanophis thanlyinensis
AGAAGAAGAAGAAGAAAAGACTCAGCTACAGATAACTAAGCAGGGTTAATATATTTAGCCTTTATTGGCTCCTGATTATTTATGTGATAGCAAAGCACGGAATAGATCCAATTACTGAGCAGCCAGCCTGCTTCCCAACATCCTTCTCCAATAGGGGATACCCGAGAATGAATGCATGAATTGAATTATCTAGTAACAGAAACTTCTTGTCATTTGGGATGTCAAGGTCAACCTGGTACCCTATTTCCAAGAAATGAATGGCAGCAAACAATTATCCTTTTCAATCTCCTTCCCAAAATCTTTCCTTGCCATAACAACCAGCCAAGGCCACTGATTTGACCAAAGATGGGCTTCCATCTATAACACAGCCATCTCAGTTAAGTAGCTCCCAATGTAAAATCTTCATTTTTGACCATCCAATTCTTGGCAGGCAAAGGACATTTGGGCACAGATAAGCTGAATCCTGAACAACTTGCTCTGCAGGGGAGATGATGGTGTGGATAGCATAGGAAAGAGAGATATTGGTGCACATGCAAAAGCTCTTGAAAGGAAGATGATTGCAGCCTGTGATTTTGTTTCCTTTTGCATTCGGCCTTTTAAAAAATACAAATACTTACCACAATTCAAATAATGAACCAAGCCAATCATAACTTTAAGAAGCTCACCTTCAAAACATCTAAAAAGTTATAATGAAGATGGAAGAGTAAAGAATAACAAATTGAGAGTCTGTTCTTTAAGTTAAAGGAAAGTGTAAATATTGAAAAGTCAAGTATCCCTTCAGATAAGCTTATAATTGAACATTTGTGTAATCTTCATTATGACAATATGGAAGTAGTTTTCCACTGTCTTCTTGATCTTTGTTTTACTGCTCAGACTAGTGCATAGGTAATGGATTTCTTCTCCCATACAAGCAGTGGTAGAATTCATTTTTTTTACTCCTGTTTCTGTGGGTGTGGCTTAGAGGGCATGGCTGGAGGGTCATGTGACTAGGTGTGCAGTTTCTATAAACAGGGCAATAAAGATTAGGCTAGAAACAACACCAGAATGTTTCTTTCCTGACTTCCTTACAGGATTAATCCTGGAAAGTGGAAAAAAAACAAAAGGAGATTTTTTCTAACAACCGGTTCTCTGAACTGCTTAGAAAATTTACTACTGATTCTTGCAAACCTGCTAGAATCTGCTATATTTCACCTCTGCATACAAGTGTTAAGAATCAGGTGCCAGGTTGGTGTAATCATTAAAGCATCAGACCAGAGAGAATGTGAATTCTATTCCTGCCTTAGACACATTTAATCATTAGTCAGCCCTAGAAAAGGGCAATGGCAATCCACTTTGGAAATCCTATCAAGAAAACTGCATAGACTTTTTTAGGCAATCACCAGGAATTAAAACTGACTAAAAGACATCCCCCCCAAAAGAAGATTATTCTCTCATCCAAGTACTAAGTGCAGTATAACCTACTTAGCTTTTCTGAATTCAGCCAAGGTTAGTTACACATCTCTGGAACAATTGAGTTTTACTTGAAGTTTCTACTTTGTCCAGATTGAAATTCTGAAATAATATGGATTCAGTTTTTGCATGTATTATTTTTCTGATCCAGTTTATTTGGGCTGGTCCCCTCATTCTTCACCTTGGAACAATCTAAAAAGATTAGAATAAGGAACCAGGCTTGCTGCCTTCAAGTCTCTGTACAGGCTCCTTGGAAAAGAAGACCTTGTCAGGGTTCAAAAATTAGATTAGGAAGGCAAAAATCATCCTGGCAGAAGACCATGGGAAACTATTTTGGTAATGCTGCCTAGAAAACTACATAAACATCTCTATAAAGCTTAGCTCAAAAGAAACCTAATCTTTCTCCTGTCAGCAGTTTTCCCATTGCCCATTATATCATTTCATCTCACCTTGTAGCAAGAGTGTTTCTCCCAAAATAAGTGTTTCTCCCAAAATAAGTGTTTCTCCCAAAATAAGACTAAGGTCTTATATTAATTTTTGCTCCAAAAGACACATTCGTGCTTATTTCCCGGTCATGTCTTATTTTCGCATTTATATCCATCTAGCTGACGATTTTAACTGGGGCTTGTTTTGGGGTAGGGCTTATATTACGAGCATCCTGAAAAATCATGCTAGGACTAATTTTCCAGTTGGATCTTATTTTTGGAAAAATACAGTACTTCCGTCATAATTTTCTGTATGAAAAGTAGTCACTTTACACCAATTTTCAGCTACCAAATTCTGGTGGAACACATTGTTTGCCCAATCACTAGTCAAAGAACAATCCAAAAAAAGTGAATAAAATAAGCTGAAGATTACTTGTCAATTCCATGAAATTTTCTCCTTCCCCATCATGCAGCTTCAGTGACTTTGAATCAAGAGAATCCAGGATTCTCCCCAGATTACAACTGTGCATTTATCTCAGGAGTGGAATTCGACCAGTTTTGCTACTGGTTTGGTGTGCGTGCATGCGCTCGAAAACGTGCTGCAGCACAGCTCTTTAAACTGCTTTTAGAGGCACCAGAGGCAGCAGCGATCATCAGGAAGGCTTCATAGATGCTCCAAACAACTGATTCAGGTAAGTAAGAAAAAAATGAAGCTTGTATAAGAAAGGATAAGGGCAGGAGTGGATGGACGGAGCCAATTTCAAATCTCTACTACCAGTTCGGGTGATGTGGTGCGATCCAGCTGAATTTCACCACTGATTTAGCTATAGCATTTTTTTTAAATATTTCTCCTTTTTCACACTTTTCTGCTGTTCAGATGATTCTCTAACAAATTATTTCTCCTTTTTTACACTTTTCTGCCCTGTCATTCTGGTGTGTCATTTTTTAAGCCATCATTGTTTTTCTCCTTCAGTGGGTTTTTATCTTCTCTCTCAATCAACCCACCAGTTTTAACTGAGCTACTTTGGGTTTTCTCATTTAGCTTTTCTTAATACTCTTCTCTTTTTGCAAACCTGAGGATTTTCACAAACGTGTTGATATATCTGTTGAGCTGAATGGGGCTATTAAATTTACTATCAAAAACATGCATAGGAATAATTCTACTACCATGCCACATTTCTACTCTGGATTATCCTGGATCTATCTGATCCCTCTGTGTTGTCTTTAGCTTTGTACTAGCAGGTTTAGATAAAATTTGTTAAAATTATTAGCAATGGCTACACTTTCAAAATAATTTGTTACCTTTGGCTTCTCATCCTGAGAAAGCTGAGAAATCAGAATATCACTAAATCTTAATGCTAAGAATTATATTCTAAGCATTGTGATTTGCATCGTTTACACAAACAACATGTTCTTTCTTTTAAAGATGGAGATAGAAATAGCTTGTTTATGCTTATCTGTTCTTTACAAATAGGCCATGAAATGTTCAAAGTAGAAAAGGAAATATGACTTTGCCTGTAGCTGTTTAGAATGAGCCCAACCGCCATGAAATCTGAAACCTTACATGTGCAAGCTACTGTCTTATTAGCTATTTCATGGTGAAAATAAAAAGTTGCCTTCAGAGACATTGATGTATTAAAGGCAGGTCATTTGGATAATCTGTAATATACAGGAACATCCCCAAAAGCAAATGCTTGCTACATTTGGAATGCAATGAAGTGATTCAGATTAACTTCTTAAAAATGGGGGGATCCCTTTAATCAGGATTTGAACCCAGCAGCATCTGCAGGTGGAATCAAAATAACAGGATGTGGATTCTGTCATCTTTCTTTCTCTTTCTATATCATAAAATAGGTGAGATTTGTTGAAGGACAGTGGACAAATTTAGCTTTTTTTTTTTTCTTTTTGTTTCTTTTCCCACTGGGACTAAGGCAGCCAGAGGAGGGACCAATTACAAAGAGAAAGCACTGATAGCATCAGAATGGAAGAAGTTGCAGCCAAGAGAAGGAAGCAATATTCAGGATGAAGTGCAATTTAGTAAGTAATTGGTTGGAAGAATAGGCATGGAGTCCAGCATAGCTAGAGAAGAAGAACTGAAAGGGAAAGCTTCTCTTCTCCAGTACATCGTATCTGTTAAGTAGTAAGTTAAGGAATAACTAAATTTGTTAAGATTTTGATATAACAAAAGCCTCCAGAGAAACATAGAGAAGTAACAATATATTTTTGTTAGTGGTCAATGCCATTATCTAAAACAATCCTTCACAGGCTTTGATCATAGTGCCCACACTGCCATCTTGGCCATTTCTCCCATAGATAACTCACAATTAAAAAAGAATAAATGCCATTCAAGAGCAACATATAATTAGGATAATGCTAAACAAGTGGAGATAATAATATAAGAGATGATCCATCACAAAGTCATTAAAAATCAATCATCTGGTCACATTGTATGAGGTCAGTGTAAAGCTTTTATTTGCATGTCATTAAGCATGTATGAATACAGGTAATAGCCCTGTAACAAAAATTAACTAGGTTAATGGGAATTATGTGTTTGGGACTACTATAAAGATGCCATCTGACCTAGTCAATTATAATGTAGTGAAATTTATCAACTTCTCCCACAGAAGCCCACCTTGCCCAAGTTTAAATGAAGCCTACCAGTGAGTCTTGACATTCCCACCTAAACCCAGTCAAAATTTAGCCATTGTGTTTTTTCATTCAGTATTTTTCAAACTTAGCAACTTCAAAATGTGTGGACTTCAACTCTCAGAATTCTTCAATAAACCTGGGAATTGAAGTCCACACAAAGTTTTCTTAAGTTGAAGTCTTAAAGTTGTCAAGTTTGAAAAACACTGATCTGATTGGTCTTCTAAAAACAAAGAGTCATTTTAAAAAATCCCTTCAATATAGAACTGATCTATGTGCCAAGATCCAATAGACAGAACACCTCTTGAACATTTATTGACTGTGAAGGGCTGTCCTAGTAACCTGTGCTGGACATTATAAGAATGATACTAGGATGACCATGGTGGATCTGAAGCAGAGGTGAAATTCAGCAGGTTCTAGCAGGTTCACTGGAACCGGTAGTAAATCTTCTAAGCAGTTTGGAGAACTGGTTGTTAGAAGAAATCTCCTTTTGGTTTTTTTTTCCACTTTACAGGTTTAATCCTGTAAGGAAGGCAGGAAAAGAACATTGTGTTGTTTCTAGCCTAATCTTTATTGCCCTGCTTACAGAAATTGCCCACCCAGTCACATGACTGTTGTGGACCAGCAGTGATTGGCTGAGCTGTTGGTGGAATCTGCCAGCGATGAACACTATGGGACTTCCCTGGAGGCGAGGAAGACTCTGGGGAGTGTTCGGAGTCAGAGCAAGGACTAGAGAGGCCTCTTGGCTACCAGGTGGTATCTGAGTCAGTGAGCAGTGATGAAGAACAGTGGGAAGCTGTCCCTGACATCTGTATGCATAGGGCTGCAAGGAGGAGAGAGTACCTTCGGAAGTAGAGAAGAAAATAAGGAGTTAATGATTGGCCCCTCCAGAGAGCTTATAGGTGGGACAATAGGAGGGGAATGTTGCAAGAAGCAACAGCTTTACTATTTCAATCATGTGAAAAGGTTGTTCAGAAGAATTTGCGAGTTGATATCATGCCCTATTTTAATTGAGATAGCATTCTGAGCTCTCAGCCAGGTATGCCTTCAGGTGTTTGAAGACCAGGAACAGAACAATAAATTCTCAGCCACTCCCACCAAGCCACACCCACAGAACTGGTAGTAAAAAAAATTGAATTCCACCACAGATCTGAAGGAAGTGGTGCAAGACAAAGGGGCATGGAGAGTGCTGATCCATAGAGTGGCTGAGGGTTGGACACGACCAAATGGCTGACAATGACGATGAAACATAATGCTCAGTTCAAATAAAGAGATTCAATGCACATCACTTGGTTTAATCAACCCCTTCTCTGGAGTCAGCACATACACATGCTCATGTCCATCAAGTGTGTACAACCTAAATCAGGTTGTACACACTTCTACACAAGTACAAGTTCCTCTATAAAACAACCCATCTCTATCCTATTGCAGGCAGTAATCATTGTAGTCAGTAGTAGACAGCAGACTTTTTGTCTGCTTGGCCAGTGGGAAAGAGGTGATCCTGATTATGACATGAAAACTTGCCAATATTGAATAAACATTAAGGGTTCATTAGCTACAAGGCATTTTAAGAGGAGGAAGAGTCTGTATTCACAAAATTGTAGCATCTGTGGTTGCATGCTACCAAAAGCACAGGTAAAGAGATATAAATTATTCAGGGGCTGACCAGGTTAAACTTGTTGTATGAAAAGCCAAAGTGTTTCATTCCAGGAAATGTGACTCACAGGAAGAGCTGGTCATATTTCCTGGAATGACTTGGGAGAGCACTGTATTGTCATATTTGCAAAAATAATAATAATATACAGGTTGCTTTTCTTTGTTCCTCTAAGAAGCAAGGGAAAACATCTCATTCTTCATCTTTTCATATTCCTTAATAGATGCAGTTATCCTGAATCAACATACATTACTTCTGGATCCTCATGAAACATATATGTGTAATGACAACTTCATCCATTCTATGCTTATTTAAAAATAACTCTAAAGAACTTACTCTAAAATATGTACAGGATTTCAAGCCAAAGCATTTTGAATTGCTGTCATTTCATAGAGAGGTCTACCCCACATCCATTAGGCCCATGCAAACACATTCTTGTAATATTAGAATTCCTAGGTTTGCGGTTTTTCTTTCAGCTCGTGCTTTGCTCCAAAATTGCTTGATATTTTTTTCATGTTACAGTGTTGTTGAAAGATTTGTGGAGCAGGATCATGTTATTCAAAGCCTGTTTGGACAAACCTTTTTTTATTACTCTACTTCCTTATTGTTAAGAACCAGGTAATTTTCTTTTTTTTTAAAAAAAAATGCTTGATATATGTAAGATTCAGTGCCTTTGGTAGGCTTGCACGGTCTTGTTGTTTCATTTCATGCTGGATGAGAGAAATTACTTCATATGGTACATTATTGATTTATGGTTTTCTCTAACAGCTATACTTATATTCTGCCAGGTCCCCTTATTGACATATTTGATTTTGTAGCAGTAGAACAATTGATTTCCTTTAAGTTTCAGAGGCTTAGAGGGCTGAAGTTCAATTGAATTTATAATCTCCTAATTCACTTTATCATTGCTGTTACTAATGTTAAACAATACATTTTTAAAAAAGATTAAGGCAGCTCAATAGATGAGTAATAGATCTTAACTGCTGCTCCTTTGGACAAGCAAACCATAAATTTCCACTACTATCAAGTGTATTCAAGAGTATCCTCAATATATTGTATGTATCACCAGCTTGCCAGGATTGGACATCAGAGACAGAATAGTGTGAGAATTTGGGATTAAGTTGGGTTTTAGTGGCACTTATTATTGACCAAGATATGCCCAAACTCACTTGTACCATCCTTAATGTTAACAACTGTATATGGCACAGAAATAAGAGACCTCAACATGTGCTTCATTGACTATACAGAAGCCTTCAATTGTGTTGAGCATGACAAGTTCTGAAACTGTCTCAAAGAACTGGGACTATCACGACACTACATCCAGCTCAGTAGTCATTGCATTCTGATTAGGCAACTACTGTAAGAAAGGAATATGGAGACACAAAATGGTTCAGAATTGTAAAAGGCTTTTGACAAAGTTGTATCCTGTCACCTATAATATTCAACATGTACACAGAAATAGTTATGAGAAATGCACATTTGGAGGAATCTACCATTGGGGTTAAAATTGATGGTAGGAATATCAAACACTTCCACTATGCAGATGATACAACATTATTCACAGAAAGCAAGGAGTATCTGGAGTGGTTAATCCCGAGAGTCAAATTTGGACTGCGCTTTAACCATCAAGAAAACAAAGATAATGACAACTGCAGAGAACACACAGGTTAGAGTGCAGATCAGCAACAAAACCATCAAAACAGTAAAGGAATTCATCTTCCTGGGTTCTAAAATCAACCAAAATGGTGACTGTAGTTCTGAGATCAGAAGATGTATATCACTACACTAACAGGTTTTGTCACATATATACCCCAGGAGTTTGACCCTTTTTCCCTCTCTCTTTCTTTTTTCTTTTTTGGGTATTTTATTATTTTTTTAATTTTAAGTTATATTTTTATTTTCTATTTTTTTTCTTAATTCTTCCTGGTTATTTAGGTGATAATTTTGGGAAATATTTTTTATTTTTATATACCTATTTTCCTTTTTTTTTGAAATAGCTTTTTTTGGCATTTTTATTTTTATCTTTGTGATTTTAATTGGATTATTTTTGGTATTTGTTTCTTTTTTTCTCCTTTTTGTGTGTGGAGGGTTTGTTTGTTTTTTTCTCATCCCCTTTTTATATTTTTCTTTTTTGTATTGATGCCTTCTGTTTTCCTATTGGATTATAATTAGGTGACAACTACAATAAAATTTCAATGATAATTACCATAATTATTGCTATCACAATTTTTTGTTGGATTATAACTAGGATACAACATTTTGATTGAGATAACTGGAAATATTATTCCAAGAATATGAAGAAATCTACATCAGCACCGTCTTCAGTGGGCTCCTCAGTAACCTCATCAGCAACATCTAGCCTAGCAGGACAGAAAATGTTGGATTTTTTATTGTTGCAGGATAAAGCAACTGCATGGCAGACCAAGATGAAATTGATGCTTCAAACAATACAGGAAGAGATGAGAGCAGAGAGAGTGAAGGAGGTGAAGGAGAAGGTGGGAAAAATAGATGAAAAAGTGGAGAACTTTCAACAAATAATGGCCCAAAATGAGCAGCAAATGCAGTAAATTGCGGAGAAGGTGGAGTCAACAGAGAAAAAGATGAAAGAGATGGATGGAAGGTGCTCAGCAATTGGTCAAAGCCACAAAAGGTCAATTATTTTGATAGAGATGGATAGAGCTGGGTATCTCCTACACTTTCAAAATATAGTGGAAGAAAAAGGGGAGAATTTGGTTGAAATATTGGCAGAACTGTTGGCACCACTTCTAGAGTCTACCCTAGATGGAATAATGAGTGAAATTAAGAAATCTACAGAGTCTATACCAGATATGTGACAAGGAATAAATTACCTAGAAAAGTGCATGTGAGATTTACAAAGAAAACTATAAGATCTACAATTTTACAAAAAGCAAGAGATGAACCCTTGAAATATAAAGGGAAAGAGATAATAGTCTTAAAGCAGATCCCAGGAAGAGTAAGAGAGATAAGGAAATATTATCAATTCCTAACAAAATTCTGGTGAAGTATGAAGTGCACTTTAGATGGTTAATATCAGAAGGAATATTGGTAACATGGAGGGAACAGAAATATAGGCTGGATACCATAGAGAAAGCGCAGAAATCTTAATCTGCCTTCAAGAAGTACACATTATTAAACAACAGGAAAATCTTTAGTTGTCCAAAATTAGGCAAAAAATATGTATCTTTGGCAATGGCAGAAAAAAGAGAGTAGTAGTTTTTTATATAAAGGAAAATATCAAGGCAAAACAGATATTTTCTGACAAAGAGGGAAGAGTGTTGACTTTGGAGGTATTATTTGATTCAAAGCGGATTCTCTTGTTATGGATTTATGCACCTAATGTTAATCAATAAGCTTTTTTAATGAGTTACATAAGAAACTGATTGAATTTGAGTATTGGAATCTATGTATATTAGGGGACTTTAATTCAATTATGGACAAGAAATTGGAATATCAAACTACCAAAGTAAATAAGGGAAATAATTACTACTTTACCTAAAGCATTTTTAAGAATGAAAGAAGAATTAATGCTTAGGGACACTTGGAGAGAAACGCACCCTACAGAAAAAAATTTACATTTTATTCAAATAGATATAAATCTTGGCTGCGAATAGACATGATATAGATGACAGAAGAACTACAGAATAATATACATTGAATAGGACATTGAAATAGATATAAGCACCTGGGCAGATCAAAACCCAATGCAATTAAGATGGAAAAGACAGAATAAAAGGCAAAGATGGACATTAAATTAAGCTATTTTAAAAGATAAGAATTAATTCAGAACATAGATAAGGACTTAGACTATTTTTTAAAAAGGGAATAGGATGGAGGACATGTCACCGCAAAATGTTTGGGATACTGCCAAAACATATATTAGAGGACTTGTAATAACATATATGGGGAAGAAAAGGAGAAAAGGGGGACAAGAAAGACAGAGACTGGAAAATAAATATAAAAGATTGGAGCTGGCATCATAATTAGAACCTCAAAAGAAGAACATTAGATATCATATATAAGAGGTGATAAAATAGATATCATATATATGGAGGTGATAAAACATAAATTTGGGGTGTTCGATAAAGAAGAATTAGCACAGAAAATTAAGGGTTCTAAGCAAAAAAAATTTGAAAATGCAAATAAACCAGGACTCTGGTTAGCATACAATTTGAGAAAAGAGAGACCAAAAAAAAAAAAAAATGATTCATATCCTAGAAGATAAAGAGGGAATGCCTCAAAGCCAAAACAGTGAGAAAAAGAAAATTATTCAAAAATATTATGAACAACTTTATGAAAAATAGATGATTTCTGAAGAATACATAAAACAGTATTTAAAAAGGGCTAAGCTGCCTAAATTACCAGAAGAAATGAAATCCATATTGACAGAGCAGATTAAGATGACAGAGTTGATAGAAGCAATTAAAAAACAAAAAAATGAAAAAATTCCAGGACCGGATAGATTACTGGCAGAATTTTATAAAAGCTTGCAAGACTCAAATTCAAATTCAAATTCAAATTTTATTTGTCACATGCACAATCATACATGGTACAATTTGTAGTGAAATGCTTACGCAGCCATTCACGACCACAGGTAAGTTAGGGCAGAATGGGAGGGTAGGAAATAGGTTGGG
>JAEANM010026026.1:0-10826 GCA_017656035.1 Myanophis thanlyinensis
GGCGGCCAGCGGAGGAATCCTCCTCACATGGAGCTGCTGTCGGAGCCGCGGCAAAGCTCCAAAAGAGCCGCATGCGGTTTTTTCGGGGGGCGCGGGTTGCCGACCCCCGGTATAGGACATTATGAAAATGTGTTTTAAAGAAGCACTATCCTTATTACATCATTAATAAAATGTTGTAGTCCTTTTCTATACAAATATAATGGATTCCATTAAGTTTCAAATGATTTTTGTGTTACAAATTATAATCTAAGGTTCATTAACATTCTTGCTATATTCTTCTATTGTGTAAGCAATATAGAAACTTCTAATTCTATTCCATTCGCTTCTTAGAATCTGCATATCAAATTTATGACAAATATCTACAAAAACCTAATATGTTTTTATTTAATGGGCTGTTAAACAAGGATTTAACTAGTTCTTGTATCTTGGGTGAAAATGTTGTTGGTCCAAACTGTTAACAAATGTTGTGTCTGTAAATACTACTATTGATTTATATCTATAAATGATATTTATCTCTTAACACAACATATGGTAAAAATTCATCTTCATCATCTGTCAATTGAGCCAGTGCCAATATCCCCACTCCCATCCAATTTTTCCATATCTTTTTCCAAATTTTTAAAGTTGGGTTTCCCTATAAAGTCAATCTCAATGGAAAAAAAGAATCATCCTTTTTATGGCATTACATTTCATAATTGTTTTCACTGGAAATTATTGGACTTGCACTCCCAGTAGGATATCTTCTTGTAGCTTTGATGCAATTTCATCTCTTCCTAATATTTATATTATTAACCTGATAATGCATCTGTGTTATAGTCGTATGATTATTTGTTGCATTGACATGCTAATAATTCCTTCAGAAATTTAAAGCTATATACATAATAATTCCTCCAACATTTTCCTCACAGTAGTTTGGTAGATAGGCTGCTGAGAAATCATCTAATGAAGCACGTAGCCAAGAGAATTTTTAATTTGGTTCTCTTCAGACTATGTCCAATCTTAAAGCAACTATTACACTCAGTTGTTTAGAAAATAACCATGCTAAATTCATTCATCTGTTTTTTCATAATAAAATACATTCTTAGAGCAATCTGATGTTTGCATCTGTGTGTTTTCTTTCTTTGATAAATGTTTTCTCTCTCAAAACAGGAAAGTGAAGATGGCATAGAAGGAGATGGTAAGTGGTAGTAGCTTTTAACAGTAGTGATTGGTACTAGAAATACAAAATAATTATATAGCAATGTTTTTAAAATGATAAAATATTTGTTGCAAATTGGTATTTCTTATTTTACCCCTTCATTTTTGGTAATAAGACTTTTTTTTTGTATAGTCTAATATTTCTGTTGTTAGCAGTGGAAGCAATATATGATCAATTACCAGGGCATAGATTTGTTAATTTACAATACTCCACATTATTGTTTGGCTACCATAGCAGACTACAGTTCTTCAAGATGATTACACTGCAATTATATAATTGTAAAGGACATGGATCACTGATGCTAGTGTTTTCCAGTTCAGACACCAAATACAGCTTGGCATAATTGTTATTATCTCTAAAGCCCGTGTGTCTCTACTTTCATACTGGAATTATTAAGATTCCCTAAAATGTACATTTGATATTTTGGTGGAACTACTATCTCATCTAGAATAGGGCATCTTAATTTCTGGTCCTGAGAACTACCTGTCAGTAGTTCCTTACATCCTGATTGGATTGAGTTTGTTGTTTCTCATTCACTCCAATACTACATCCAGGTAGCTCTCAAGCACTTTTGCATTCTTTCCTATTTCTGATGGAAAAGAAGATGAAGGTGAATGTTATCAGCGTACTGATGACAGTCTATTCCAATTCTCTCTCTCCACATGAACAGACAGAGAGGAAAATGGAAACCAATGAGAGTCTCATCACAAGTTTATTGTAAACTTTCCACTGCTAGTTTAGATAGCTCTGTAGGTAGGAATGAAATTCTCATCACATTGTGGCTCCAGCTTTTAACTCACTGAACCACCCCAGTAGTATCCATGATCAGTACTGTCAAAGACCACTGAGAAATTCAGAAAAACCAGTACAACACTCGTCCAGCTGCCACATAGTTAAAAGGAATATATCAGGTCAGCTAACAGCCTTTCTCTGGTATCTTCACATCTGAAATCGTACTGAAATGATTCATCCATCCTGAATGAGAAGAATGAATGGCGTTGTGATTTTCTTTGTGCTGGCCCATCCTTGCTTTGGGCAGCCTTGTTTTTTTCTCAAGATTGGCAGGAGCCACCACTTTGTTGCTTTGCCCCTCCACCTTTTCTCTGGGTCCAGCATTTTGGATTCTTCATCTTCCATTTTGGCTCTGTGGTGAGCTCTCTCTGCTCTGAGGGACCTTGGAACTGAAAGTTTGCAGTTGATCCCTGTTTTGCAGACATCCCTGGAAGAGACTCACAAATGACTTTCTCTTTCTGTTTGTGCTTAGAATAGTTTATTCCAAGCTTACTGATAGTTAGATAACCATTTTTTTTAGCATCTTGCCGAAGGAAAGTTGCATAACTTTATTCAAAATAATTGGCACTGGAAAAATAGTAGTTTGTACCCCAATCTAGTTAGACTACCTTATTAGATCTTAATAGGCACAATGAGCAAGAATCTAGAGAAAAAGCAGAAAACAAAAATATTTCATAAATAATATTTTTAAGGGAGGGAGAAATATAAGAGCTCTGGAGTCATACTGAACACGAAGTTAGAAAAATGCAATAAAGGAGCAGGTAAATGGTAGATATGGAGGAATTAAGACTAAAAGATCATGGATGATAGACCAACATTTTGTACATATGGACAATAGATTCAAAAGGATTCAAAAACATGAACAAATATAAGGATCTGTGAAGAATAGCCCCATGGGAAGGATGAATAATTTAGTGCAGAGTTCTTGAAAGAGGATTTAATATTAAAAGGAAAAATGCATTAATTAACAAATTAGTGCTGTAGTTTTTCCTGAAATAGATGCAGAGGAGCAATATTTTGTGTTTGTTATGCTTTACAGAAAAAATGATTTGTGATAGATGGAATATTCAAAACAAGCAATATTAGATGGATGAATCAAAGCTAAAACAAGGTTTTATATGTGAGCAAAAGGAATAGGTAATATAGTTGCTAATGGATTTGGAGGGTATAATGAAATGCTTGGGAGAATATGTGGGAATTAAACCTTTAAAACATTGCATTTTGGAAGATTTTTTTCACCTCAAACAACTTTTTATTTTTAGCTGTTCTTTCTGACTATGAAAGTGCTGAGGATTCTGAGGTGAGTTGAAGTCATACACATCATTTTATAATATGCATGAATATGTAACACAGCAGTTTATTGGGTTTTTTAAAAAACTTGCTAGATAGATTTAGAATCTGGATTCAGTAAGCGCCTTTGGACAAATCAGGACATGAAATATTTACTCCCTTATCACGAAAAACCATTCAGCTCTTTTATATATGTAGGTATATATTTTGTATATCTGGAGAATTTCAATCATTCAGGTCATGCATATTTCAGCAGTTCCAAAAAGGTTCCACACCCATTTGCAGTATTCAGGTGATCCTGAGTACACAGATAAATCTCAAAGTGTCCTCAATGACTCTCAGAAAGAGTACTAATGACCAGATGACTGTAAAAAATGTAAGGATGGATATGGAATATTCTTCTGTCCTTCACCATTCAGCCAGAACTGAAGAAGCTTTGTGGATGAGAAGTGAAATGTCTTCAAGTAAAAACAAAGTCCAGTTTTCTTTTGAAAAGACACTTTTGAGATATATGCTCTGTAATATATTTTTCTTTACTTTGCAGCATTTTTGTGTTTCTTGCACATGTATGGTCCAGAAGTGCATGCTTTGGATGTATGTTTTGTTTCTGCATATATTAAAAATGGTATTATATTACACCCAGTATAACATACAGTCTTGCATAGTGTAAATATACACTAAATATTTGTTCTCCAGTCCCTATAAATTAAATCAAATTGAATGTTTGTTTTAGGCTGAGGAAGGAGAATACAGTGAGGAAGAAACAAGTAAAATGGACTTAAAACGGGACAGAAATGACAGTGAATTGAGAACAAAATCAGACAAAGCGGATGAGAAACCAGAATCAAAAGGCACAGTTGCAGGTGAAAGGCAGAGTGGGGATGGGCAGGTATGTTTTGCTGAATGTTGAGTGTAAGTAGTAATTAACCTAGAAATTAAAATATGTATTTGAATTGTTTAGCAAAACATTTAAGTCATCACATTTCAGTAGATTTTTTTTCTCCTATGGTATTATTTTTGCAGTTGCATTCTAAACAAGTAGTTTTGTAAGAATTTTATGAGCAATATTTTGTGTTTTTGATATTTTCAGCTAAAAAGAGAGCTAGCTATCTTGAGTTAGTGTAGTAGCAGTAAAACTCAGAAGTAATAATGAGCACTATATTATAATCAAATTACTCCATTATTTTTATCATTAATTTTTATCATTCATTATTTTTCACCATTATTTTTCATTTTTGTTCGATGCAACTTTTGTTATTTTTTACCAGTTTATATTATTCATATTTTATGTATAATTAAATGAGTAATATAAAAGTAGTATTTGATTAACAACCATTCATTCAGTAACTGTTAGAAGTTAGAATCACATGAATGAAAGGTACCAATGCCTGGTTCCTAAAGTTACGGTTATTGCAGTGCTCTTGTGATAATGTGTTCAAAATTTGTGTGGTTGGGAGCCCACTCAACAATTATGACTGCAGGAGTCTTTCAGCTCTCCTACCTGGCTATCTTCCCCCCTTCTCTGCCACACATATGGCCAACTGGGTGCGCCTCAGCAAGAAGAAGAAGAAGACAGCAACTATTCACTGGGCATTGCAGGGCTGGTGGAATGAGTGGTGGTGGCGGTGGCTGCGGCTGGGGCTTTGTGCATTGGGCTTGAGATGACATTTGGTGGCAAAGCTGATGCTGCTGGGATAAAAACTCGGGAATAGTGGTAGTTTACTGAGATTTCTGAAGGGTTTGGACCTCTGGTTCAGCCTTAGTACTGATCCTGCTACTGCCGCCAAGGAGTGCCCACTGTGCAGGGGAGTCAAGTGGGCAGAAATTGGAGAAGATACGTTAGTGGGGAGAGTTACCTCACTAAGGCTCCAAATTTGGGGGGGGGGCAAGATTGGATGTGTCCTCAGCTAACTACTGGAATTTAGTTAACAATGACAATGGAAACTGCCAAAATTTTAATCGCTAAGCGATGCAGTCATGGGATGTTATACTTTACAATCATATCATTTAGTGATAGAAAACCCAATCTTAATTATGTCATTGAGAATGATCTATATAGCTTTAATACCATGCTGAAAGAGTTTTCATTGATATCTATATACAAAGGTGTAGAGATTTTTAAAGAGGATTTATTTTAATTGACTGCACATTATTCCTCCTGTCATATTTCATCATATATAAAAATGTTATCGTGATTGATTTATATTTGGTACATGTAGTCCTCAACTTACAACCACAGTTGAACCCCAAATTTCTGTTGCTAAAAGAGTTGTTAAGTGAGTTTTGCTCCATTTTACGATGCGAATTGCTGCAGTTAAGTTAGGAACACAGTTGTTAAGTGAATCTGGCTTTCCCATTGACTTGTTTGTCATAAGATTGGAAAAGATCACATGACTCTGGGACACTACAACCATCATATATACACACCAGTTACCAAACATCCAAATTTTGATCACATGACTATGGTTTGCTGCAATGGTCATAAGTGAAAAGCAAACATGACAATGGTTTGCTGCAATGGTCATAAGTGATAAGTTATAAGTCAGTTTTTTCAGTGCTATTGTAACTTTCAATGGTCACTAAACAAATGACTATAAGGCGCCTGTGGTGGCCCAAGTGTTCTGCCAATGAAAACAAGCTCCTGAGTTCCTTTTTCAGTTGCCATGGCCTCTTGCAACCCTCTGCCAGCAAAAACGGAGGTCAGGAGGGCTGCATGTGGCCCTCCTGATTTCTGTTTTCACTGGCAGAAGCACTGTGGGCTAGTCCTTCGCTGTTTCCAGAGCGGCCGTGTGGGCCAGATCTAAGCACGCCGTACCCTGCAGGCCAGATCTGGCCCCCGAGCCTTGAGATTGACACCCTTGCTGTAAGTCAAGGGCTACCTGTAATAATCCCCACTCACTTGTTTATCCAGTATACGTAATCATAACACCTGATCAATCACATTTTTAGTAAAGAAAACCATGATTTCTGTGATATTGGTGGGTTTTCAATAGATCAGTGAGTTTGATTTCTCTCATTTTAGGAAAGCACTGAACAAGTTGAAAATAAAATCGGTAAAAAACTTCCTAAGCATCTAGATGATGATGAAGACCGAAAGAACCCAGCATATATACCTCGTAAAGGTCTTTTCTTTGAGCATGACCTCCGTGGACAAACCCAGGAAGAGGAAGTCCGGTAGGTGACAGAAATAGCAGGCAACAATTGTAGAAAAAATTTATAGGTAGGAACATTTCACTTGTAGGCACAACTGACAGCTAACAGAAAAAGATGTACAAACCACTAAAGAAGATTATATTTTAGCTTTTAAATTTTGTCTTATTCTGTGTGTTATCTAGTAAAATAATGAAACTGAAGGAAAGTACGGAACCCATGCTCAGTCATTTAGTGGTTATTGGATGATTAATTGATTGGGCAGCCATTAATAGGAGAGTATAACTTTAACAAGGTATTAATTTACAACACAACTATTTCCTTTGCATCTCATGGTAAAGTCTTCCCGGATGAGGTATCTTTTTTTTTAAAGAAACATTGTGGCCTTTAAAAAATCTATAACAATTTTTTATTTAAAAAATTGCCAAGGATTTGGTTTTGTTGTACATTTTCCCTTGTGGGGCCGTAGTTTTAATGGCTATAGTTTTAGTTCACTATTACATATACGGTATAGAGCAGCAGTCTCCAAAATTTTGGTGCCCCCACATACCATTCTAATTTCTCATTCTAATTGTTTTTCTTTCTCTTGGTACACAAGACCTAAGGGTCGCCAGCGCAAATTGTGGAAAGATGAGGGACGGTGGGAACATGACAAATTTCGAGAAGATGAGCAAGCACCAAAATCCAGACAAGAGCTAATTGCTCTTTATGGCTATGATATCCGCTCTGCACACAACCCTGATGACATCAAACCCAGGAGAGTGCGCAAACCAAGGTGAATTTGTAGAAGTGGGTCTGTATATTTTGTATGGGATAATATTGTAGGGCTTGAATTTTTTTTCTGATCTTGAAAGAAGATTTGTGATGATGAATTGAACATAAAACATCCATTTCTGATCAATAGCATCTTCTGTTCATTTAGATTTGGGAGTCCACCACAAAGAGAATCCAACTGGTCCAGTGAACGACCAAGTAAGCCACCACGACATCAGAATCTAGACAATACTTCTGTGGCACCTCGGACATTCATTAATCGAAACTCAGCAGGGACAGGAAGGATGGCCAGTCCAAGGGCTTTCCCCAAACCTAGTGGCTATAAAGATACTCGCCCAAGTTATCGAGCTGTGGATGTAAGTAGTCAACATGCACCTCGCTTCAATGAACAATCAAAGCCTGAGAGCAGTTACAGGGCCAGACGATCAGATCCAATCCCAGCAAGAGAACCTTCTCCCAAATCTGAGATACCACCTATTCAAAACAGTCCTGTTAAAAAAGAAGAAGTTGTTTTGAAAAATCAAACTCCACCTGCAGATGTTCTACAGACACAGCCAGATAGGCCTGTGGAAAAAAAATCCTATTCTCGGGCAAGGAGAAGTCGGAACAAAGCAGGCGAGACAGGAAAATTGGCAGATGACATTCCACCTCCATCAGGGTTGATTCCAGCACCATTAAAAACTGCTGATATTATACCATCACCACCTTCAGCAAAGACAGGTAATTGGGAGGTACCTGTTGAGGCAAATCTGGATGGCCTTGAACAAGACATGACTCAGCTGAATATGACAGAACAAAACTGGAATCAAGGGCAACCCCAGTTCATACCACCCCAGGGTAAGTGATATGCTAAAGCAAGGAAAAATTAATTTTGTTTACAGAATATATAAATTAGACAATTATCCTCTCTTTATCATCATTTCAGAGATCTTTCCTTACCCAAACAGTGAAACAGAATGATAATAGGTAGGCAAAACATTAAGAATGTAACTGGGGGTATGAGGAAGATATGTGATTTGGGAAGGGAGTGTATTAGATGTTGCAGAGAGCATGCATGAGTGGACAGAATAGATTGAGAAGGATGCCTAGGCATATGTGAGAGATATTGGTTGATTTTGGCTTCCTTTCTTGGCAATTTCCACAGTTTTTTCTTACGTTCAGTCTGGTTTCTTCAGATTTTTTAGTTTTTGACTTTTATATTCATTTATACCATACTTCTTTTAATTCATTCCACAATTCCTATGATTCCTTATTAATACAGTTTAATACTTCAGAGCAATTTCTGATACTCTCCTTGAGTTCACCATGTGAACAAAACCCTTGTTGTGATGACAAAACTCACAAGGCCATCATACAACCCATTATACCAACATTAACTCCATCAATCAATGAAGGGGCAGCAGTGCAGCCAACCAGCCCAGCACACCAGGCCCTCCCACCAGTATTTATGGAGAGACAGCAGCTCCGGTCACACACTGCTCGCACTGGCATGAGGCAGAAAGCACCAGCCTGAGGATGTCGAGTGAGACCTCGCCAAAATGTTGTGAAGATACTCTCAATCTTACACAGGAAAAGACCCGAACACACCTAGACCTGCATGCCTGTACCCGTGAAAATCTATGAACAGACACACACACACACACACACACAGTGTTTAGGTTATTTGAAGAATGTGTTAGAAATTAAAAAAAGTCAATTCAGATACATGTGTATGTATCAACTTATGAACAGTCCCTTAACTACCATTTAAAGTTACAATAAACTTCAAAATTATGATAAACTTCAAAATAGTACTTACAGCTTGTCCTTAAAGATACAACTTTTGCACATACTGTACATGCATGGCCATGTGATTGCATTTTGGGTGCTAGGCAACCAGCAGATATTTACAATCAATTGCAGTGTGTATGGTCATGTGCTTGAAGCGGTTTTTTTGTTTTATTTTTTGCTATGTTTCAGAAGAAAACAGCAAAAAAATATCTATTGGATATACTGAATTAATGACCATGCAATGGGCTTAAAATTGAGTCTGGCCACATAGTGCCTTGACTTATGACCACAATAAGAAATAATTGAAATTCTAGATTTCATTGTGATTGTAAGTCAAGGAGAAATTTAAGTTGTTCTCCTACTTCATTTTCATTTCAGTTCATTTTTCTCATTATTTCCCATTTTGGTATTTTGATCTCCAACCAAAATTGGCACATCTCACTTGAATTTTTTTTGGATTTCAGATTGAACTTCATCATAAAGCTTATTGATCTTCTGTTGTGTTTTGATTATAAACTTGGATATCTTTGCTATATCCTTCCTAACTATGGAAACAGAGCAATTCCTTTTTTATTTGTTGATGTCTAAGTATAATTGATTCCATTTTTCATTTTTTATATTCCAGGTTCCCAATATAATTTTCTCTTTGAAGTTTCAGACTTGTTTACCTATATGACCATATCAGCAAGTTGACATCTAGATGGCTATCTGGCTGTCTGTTTCCCATCCATCCATCCCTTTATTTTTTTTTAAAAATAACTCAAGGCAGCAAACATACACAATACTTCTTCTTTCTTCTATTTTCCCCACAATAGCAACCCTATAAGATAGATTGGGCTGAGAGGGAATGACTGGCCCAAAATCACCCAGTTGGCTTTCATGTCTTAAGGCGGGACTTCTGCTTTATAGGCTAGCTAGCCCCTTAACCACTCAGTTCTTCCTCAATAGCATGTTGACTGACATTTGATCTGAGATATCAGTCATCTGGAATTCTAATATTATTCCCTTGTTCATTTGTGTGGTTTTGTTGCTGAGACACATTGCCTTCTGCACTGAATGGAATGGTGCTATTATCACTTAAATGAATTTGCTGCTATTACTTATCTGCCTCCAGCATCTTTTTATATTGCTGCTGCCTAATTTGGCTTGCTTTAGCAGGACAGCTGGGATGACTTGCATGCCTTGAATGACCCTGCTGGGAGTATATACTCTTATCATACATTCCTTGCCTCATTCCTCCTGGGACCATTCCTTACCATGTGGCAGCATGGGAAGATTTTGGCAGACCTTTCTCAAAGTCAGCAGCATTTTTCATATTATCTAGGATTTCTCCAAACCTGCTTTCTGTTTTTTAAATTTTTCTTAATATTAGGGTAAAGCTAAAGACTAATTGGTGTTTTCTTTCTCCTTTGTCTTTCCCAATAGGCTTGCCTAATCAGATGCACATTGGAGCAGCCCCACCCCCTCAATTCAACAGGATAGAAGAAATGGTAACATTCCATTTATTTTTCTTGCTTCTGAAATGATGGGTTTGATTGGCAACTAGAATGCAGACAATAGTAGAATTTCTCATCAAAGGAATGAGAGTTTTATCAAGCAGTAGGATCAGTTCAGCAACTTGATCTTATTGGGATACTGGCCTTTGTAATAGATTCATCTAGCTTTGATTTAATGTTTTTTGGAAGCAGAATGATAGACAAGATGGGATATCTATATGACCCAATCCTCCCTATATACTGTTGGAGACAAACATATTTATTTATTTATTTATTTATCGCCCCATCTCCACAAGGACTCGGGGCGGTTCACAGCAGATAAAAACAGAATATTACAAATACTAAAACCAATCTAA
>JAEANM010026027.1:0-10826 GCA_017656035.1 Myanophis thanlyinensis
CTACTTACAAAATTTTCAAGTTACAAAACGGCTTCCGGAACGAATTAATTTCGTAAGTAGAGGTACCACTGTATAAAGATCACATCTCCTAAAAGGATTAAAATTAGCACAGCTTCATTTGGTGATATTGTATTACTTGTCCATCCAAAATGAATGAAAGAAGAGAAGCAAAGGTGAAAGAGCTTCCAGAAAACATCAGAAAATTAATTAATAGCATATTGTGTGGATTTTACCTGAAAGGTGGTGACTAATCCAATAAGTTTTCCCCCAAAATGGGTACAATGAGTTCAAAGTAGTCTGTATTCAATCTGGATACCACCTTTTTGTTCCTATTTAGTAGATTTTTTTAACCATCTTTATTTATGTACAATATGCTGTGATCATACACATTTCTGTCCTTACTAAGAGAATTCAATGGCAAGTGATATATTTTCAGATTTTATAACCTCACTAAGAACTTACAGCAACTTTCTTTAAAGTTCACTTGTGTTATAATTGCAGACCAATTTCTTAAAATGATAAGGGCTTTAGAAATTATTACATTTGATCAGAATATTAACTTGCGGTAGAAGAGCCAACATAAGCTAATATGCATGTACACAGAACCCAGATGGGTAGATAAAAAGTACATGATTATGTCCTATGTATACTACATGTACTTTCTGAAATATAATTGCAACAGTGCTTGAGGTAAGTACAATAGGTTGAGGTAAGTACAATAGATTTCTCCTGGAGAGAGCACAGAGGAAATGTTTGTCAGACTTCAAGCCAGCAAAGCAATAAATCTCAATTCTCCAAACATTTAACCTTCTATCTGAGAACAGTTTTTTTTCCATAGACCTGATTACATAAGTTGTTACACTGCAGCCGATATAGAAGCTGTATGTATTCAGAAGATCTGACTGCTATGAAACAACCCACACTTTTCAAGTAATGGCAATTTGGTTACTTCCTTTCTGGCTTTCATACTGGGGGCCAACTGCTGAATATTTATACAATAATTTTATCTGAAGACATTGGATCCCTCCTCTTTATCCTTTATATCATCTTCCTCACTTTTCTGTCATTCAACTAAAACTTTTGAGTTAGCAAGTGCCAGGTAGGTCTCCCATCTACTCTTTAAGCTTGGCTAATTTCAGGACATCAGAATGTGATAACTCACCATGGGACAATTTGCCATGGCCAATTCACCACAGGCCAAATCATCATGGGACAATTTAACATTCAATGTAATTATTTAAAATAAATAAGAACTTATTTTAATTTTCGTCATTCACATTTTTGTCATTCATTCTGTACCTCCTTTTGCATCCCTTTTTTAATGATTCTATTCCACCATTTCTTTGATATTAGTGTAACTCTTGTCCAGCAGCAAGTTGCCTGTGGCGAATTGGCCATGGTGAGTTGGCTGTTGCAAATTGTCATAGACTTCGAGGACATTGTGTATCTCCTTATATTTCCACTCCATCATTGATCAGAGCTGATGAAGTCTCCCTCCTGCAAGTCTCTGTTCCTCCTACTTGATTAAAAGTTGGTTTGGAAATTAGACAAAGACATTGGGCATGTGGCTGATGATTGGCAGAGTTGCAGAAGATCTGCACTCTTTGCTTAAACTTGATACTGAAGTGAGAAGACAGGTTTTGCTATCACGTGTCTATACCAAGCAGGGCAATAACTATGACTTTCTAGAATTATGTATTCAAGAACTTACTAATAATAGATGCTCATAGGCATGTCATAGCTAGATAACATTATTCCAGATGAAATAGAATGATACATATATGGAAGGTTTGCTTCTTGTAGAATGAGGAATCAAGCCATTTATTTCTCTGATCCCTTCAGAGTTTATTCTAGATTTTTTTAAAGTTATCTTTTAAAAATTTAAATTTAAATTTAAATTTAAAGCTGTACAACGCCCCAGTCCTTCGGGAGAGGGGCGGTATAGAAATCTTGACAATAAACAATAAATAATAATAATAAAGTCGGTATGGCTATTCTCTTCTTGACTTTGAAAATGGGAGGTAGCTGTTTAACTGTTATCTAACAATTTTGTCTGAGAATTGTTGATCCACATCTTGCCAGCATCAGTCTTTACTGATAATAACCAACACTGTACCTCTTACTTTGATATATCAGCTTGATTTCAGAATATCAAACTGATGCAGAAGAAGTTTGGTCTACATAAGAAAATAATAGGGGCTGAACATCCTATATTATTTCAATCATTTTTTTAATCAACCAGCAGAATTCCAAGATGAAAAACTGGTGTCTAAAATGTTTCTGGCAGAAGGAAATCATACTGGCTTCTTTTTTAGAACCCATGTTAGAAAAGATATGGACAGACATTGCCGCGAGAAGTATACAAGTGAGGAAGCTGGATGGGAAAGCTGCTGAGAGCAGAACAAAGATAATTTTTATAGCAATTTGTTTTGGTAGCCTTGGGTTGCCAGCGAAAAGAATATTAGCCATGCCATAAAACTGAATTTCCATTTAAGCCATAGCCTGTCAGCTCTAGAGCTAAGATCATACTCAGAATGGCTTCTTCTCCTGACAAGCACCAGGGGTTTGCCATACTAGTTACCACTATTGAATGAATCTGGCAGAAAAGCTTTTTGGCTTTCCTGGCCTTTCCATGATTTGGAGGGAAACTATGCTGTGACTGAATTAATATTATCTGAGAATAAAATGAAATAAGCTACAGGAGAACTGTATAAAATGAAAATAAAATGAGGGCAATAGGTTCCTGCCAGTAACAGTGTTCTGTAAATCACATAGGTAATTCAGTTTTTGTGGGCTGCTAAGATCTGAAAGAATTTATGGTACTAAGTGACATTTTTAAAATACCTACACCAGAATGAGAAAAGAAAATTCTGTTTGATCAGCCAGGAGTTGTTTGCCATTGTGAGCAGCACTACAAAAATTAAAAAATACCATGTTCATAGGCAATATATATCATTGAAGTTCAATGCTGGAGACTCCAAAAACAATAATTAACAAATGATGAAACAGCTATTTACTATTTTGTCAATCCTGCACTTAGATTGCCAGATAGATTACCTACCATCTCTCTAATTATTTTCTATCATTTTAATTATAAGGATTGTTGGTAACTTTTCAATCTAGAAGCCTAACTTTAGCTTGTTTTTCCTCATACTTTTGATGATATCGATTAATTAAACAGTATCCAATACATAAATGTAATTAGGTTTTATTTTAGAATCCATACTAGCATGATATAATTTTGGTGTAAACTAATTATTACTTAGCTTTGGAGCTTCCAGTGAGCACTCTGGCAAGCTGATCTCCTGTTTACATCAGAATTGCGTTTCTGAGGAAAACTGACACTAGATCTGCACCAGTGAAATCTCTTTGCAGGAAGGACAGAGCATTGAAATAATGTATGTGACTCCAAACAGCAACTCCTTATGAGTAGACAGCAGGAATTGTTATTTTCCAGTTGGCCTATGAGTTGAGGAGCTGAAAGTTGAGGATACAATCAAGCGCAGAGTTGTACTACAGTTTTTTTAGAACGTAAAGCTCGATCAAACCTGATTTAAATTATTTTTTGGATTATTTTTTAATGCTAATAAGAATCAACAATCAAAGTGTTATTATGTTGATTGGGTGAGTTGTCTTATGTTTGAAAATAACAATAGCACTTAGACTTATATCACAGTGCCTTACTCTCTAAGAGTTTTATAGTCAGCATATTGCCCCCAACAATCTGGTTCCTCATTTTACCAACCTCAGAAGGATGGAAGGCTGAGTCAACCTTCAGCCTGATGAGATCTGAGCTGCCAAATTGCAGGCAGCCAGCAGTAAGCAGAAGTAGCCTGCAGTACTTCATTCTAATCACTGCGCCACCAAGGTTCAAGATAGTTTATAAGTTTTCGGAAAATATTTCTGTATTAAAGAGTAAAATGGTGCTTGGAATATGGATTTTAGAAAGGGTTGAGATGGACTTGTAATTATAGTTTTGAATGAATTCAAATAATTTTTCCTGTGGAAATGTCAATTGTTATTGTTGTTTTTTTAAAGAGAAACATATTAATGGGATCTTGAAGTTTCAACACTAGAGGGAGCTAAAGAACAAAAATTCACCTCATTAAGGAATAACAAATATTTCATGAATGTTTTTCAATTTTGTCTTCAAAATTACTTAATATGATATTCTGTGTCAATGAAGTTTATAAAAGAAAAAGTTGAAACATAAGTTTGAAATTAATTTGAATGTGGATTTAAATGTGTGAAGCAAAGAGAAAAATACAGAGAAAGATGTTCATATACAAACAAAACTTAGGGATATCTCACTGCTTAAAAGAGACATACAATTAATAAACCAGAAAAGTGATTTGGATAACTTTTTCTTACTGGATCTACAAAACAGATCTATTGAATTCCTGATTTTATGAGAAGTGATTTTTAAAAACAACATATTTTACTTATTAGATGTATAGACACTTCTGAAAGATTTTGGGGTAAAAAAATGTTGAATAGAAAAGAAGATTTAGGATTATGTTTGATAGGGTCAATAATTAAGATTTGGAAGGAGTGCATGGATGACTGAGAATCTCCATAGATATGTATATGTTGCATACATGTCTATGTATACAGACTATACCAGTGATAGTGAACCTTTTAGAGACCGAGTGCCCAAATTCCTCTTGCTTAGGTTTATTAAAAGGTAAACTTTTTGAATTCATAGGATTCTGCTCTTTCCTAATTTTTGATATGATTTCTGGAAGAAGAGATTCCAGTGACAGATTTAGAATTAATAATTAAACTACCATTAGTTGCAACGCAGTACTAAATTTTGGGAATAACAAGCTGCTATATGTATATAGATGAGTTTTGAAGAATTTGGAACATAACCTGTATTTCTTCATGATTAAACTTCACCAATCAGTTTTAGCAGTCAAAATCATAGGCTTATAGAACTGAATGCTTTTAATTATTTCTTGGAACAACATGTTTCAAGATAAGTTCTAGATATATGGATTTTAAATTAAGGATCTGTGTACTGAAATAGAGGGAGTGGTACTTTAACATAGATTGTTATCTATGTATCTATGTTTTTATTGGCTGTGCACCGCCCCGAGTCCCTAGGGAGAGGGGGCGGTATATAAATCAAATAAACATAAACATAAACAAAACTCCCTAGCAGATGAAGCCTTAGAATGGGACAACTTGCCATGTGACAATTCAACAATTTAATTTAATTATTTAAAATACTTTTAACAAATATTTTAATTTTTGCTATTCATGTTTCTTGTCCCTCCTTTTGCACCCTTTCTTTAATTATTCTATTCTAACGTTTCTTTGATATCAGCATAATTCTTGTACTGTGGCGAATTGTTTTGCAGCAGAGTGTAGTGTAGCTTTGCACTGGACTACAGTCTGCAGAACAGATTCTTCTTCTCCAAAGCATCACGAGAAATGTATGAATGCGAGAAAGAAAAGTATATTTATTTATTTATTTATTAGAAAATTTATATTGCCATCTATTCACACATAATGACTCAGGGCTTACAGTGGGGTTACAGCATTAGAGTAGGCCCATTCTAATCTCTGGGGAAATGATGTTCCAGAGAGAGGAAGCCACCATGGAGGAGACCCTTCTATGTCCTACCCAGGTATATTTCCTTAGGAGATGTGACTCACAATATTCCTTGCCTCCCCACTCTAGTCGGTTGGGTAAATGTGACCATCAGGAGACCGTCCCTCAGATAACCTGGTTTGAAGCCATTAAGGGCTTTAAAGGTGACAACCAGAACCTTCAATTGTACCCTGAAGTAAATTGGCAACCAATGCAGCTCCTGTGGGAGAGGTGATACATGTTCACACTGAAGTTTGAACAAAACCATGCAGGCCATTGAATTTTGCACCAACTGGAGCTTCCAGATGTCCTTCAAGGGCAGCCCCATGTAGAATGCATTGCAATAGTGAAGACAGGAAGTGACTAGGGTATGAGTGACTGTGAGAAGGGATTGCCAGTCCAGGAAAGGGCATATCTGGTGCACAACCCACAGTTGCACAAAGGGACTCCTGGTCATGACCTCCATCTGTTCTTTAAGAAGGAATTGTGAATCCAGGAGAACCCCCCAGATTACACACTGGGTTTGTTTGGGACATGCCACCCCATCCAAGATCAAAGGTGACAATTCTCCATGGGCCAAAGAACCCCAAACCCAGAGTCATTCAGTTTTGTGAGGGTTCAGTTTCAACCCATTGCTCCCCATCCAGCCCTAACAGCCTCCAGGCACTGCAAGAGGGAGGACACAACATTGCTTAACTCACCACAAGCTGAGACACACAGCTGAGTATCATCAGCATATTGATGATACCTCAGTCCATGGTGATGGATGATCTCACCCAATGGTTTCATATAAATATTGAACAGGAGCAGAGAGAATACCAAGTTTTGCAAGACCCCACAAAGCATTGGGCGAGGGCTGGATCTCTTCCCTTCTATTAACACTGATTGGGAACAGCCACAGAGAAAGAAAGTGAACTTGAACAGCACACAGCATCCCACTCCTGTTCCCAAAAGCTGCTCCAGAATAATACCAGGGTCGATGGTATTGAAAGCCACCAAGAAGCCAAGTAGAGCAAGAATGGATGCACTACCTCCATGCTGCTCCTGCCAGAGATCATCCAAAAGTGCAACAAATGCCATTTCTGGTCCATATCCAGACCTGAATCCTGACTGGTAGAGGTCTAGACAATCCGTTTCATCCATAAACCTCTAGAGCTGGCATGAAACCACCTTCTCAACAACCTTTCCCAAAAAGGGAAGATTGGAGACAAGTCAGAAATTATACAACAGGGTGGAAGTGATGGCTTCTTAAAAGGAGAGCAGACCACTGTCTCTTTAAAGTGCTGGGGCACTATCTCCTCCTGTAGGGAAGCATTAATCACCACCAAAGTCCACCAACCTGTCAGCTTGTGAGAAGCTTTCACAAGCCAGAAGCCTTCCGCAGGAGGAGGAGGCTCACCTGAAAGAGGGTTGCTGGGCGATTATCTGCAGATGCAATTAGTGCAGAGAAGTAGTTACAGTTCACTGCATGAATCTCCACAAAGTAGGTCTTAATAGCAGCTCTTATCCATGTTTGGTCGAGTTCATCCCTTGTCTTTCGCCAGCGGCACTCTAGACATCTCTTCATCCATTTAATCCCTCTCACAGAGGGTATACCACAGAGGGCAGAGAAGTCTGCGGGTGAGGACAGATTGCATGGGTGCAATCCTATCCAGAGCTTCAGTCACCTTCCTGTTCCAGATAGTGACTAAGAGCTCAGCTGGACTGCACAGAAGATATGATGCAGTTATAACCCCCAGTTCCTTCTGGAACCCATCAAGGTCCATTAGTCAATGGGGGTAGACAATGCATTGTCAGTGTGAATATTGAATGTCATATACCAAAGAAAAATGTATAAATAAAATATATATTTTTTTAAAACGAAACCAGATTATAAATTCTGGTTCCACTTTAGGCTTGAAAGCCAACCAGATTACATTGGGCCAGTTAGTTTGTCTTAACTCATAATGTCAGGCTCAGGCAACAAGCCAGTTGGTCAATTCCTTTGTTGTAGCCAATAAATCGATACTTGGTTGATTTAAAAAAAAGCAGATCCTGCATTTGTGTGAAAATGCTAGAAAAGACAAAAAAGAAACAACAATTATGTTTGATAAAGAAATTTGAGTGAAAATTTGCAAATTATTCAAAAATGGCAATTTTTTCCACAAAAATCCTTAGAACAAATGAAGAAATGTGTTAATCTTGTTAGGATATTTACCAAGGAGCTAAAGTGTGTAGAGTAATTTTAAGTTGTGTAAATAGTGGTTGAAAGGTTGAGAGGAAGGAGAAAACAAAGAAAAATTTTGCGAAATGAAATGTATGGCAACTTCAAGAGAGATGAGAATTTTAAAGAATCTGAGAAAATATATCAATATGATAGTTTTCAAGGATAGAAAACTATCCTTGGGAAATATAATGAAAATTAAGTGTAAATAAGATCAAGTTTTTTTATTTCTTACATTTCATACCTTTAATTTTCTTTGCTTTTTATTTCTTACTTTTTTCCTACATTTTATATAAATGAATCTATGTTTGTTCATAAGGGGAAAATGACAAATTGGATATTATTATAAAAATCCTGTGTAAATGTGACCAAAATAATGTATTTCAGAGGGAATATACCCTTATGACACAGCTCATGCTTTGTTCATAGACTTTCCTGATATAATCCCTGGTTGCTCCATTGAACTATCAATTCAGTAAGGATGAATATCAAAGAGAAGCCATTGCAAAGAACCAAAGGCTCTTAATTTCTGAAGTAAACATGTCAAGCAGATGATATGAAAGAACTTTTTCAGCTTGAAGTCCTGGAGTGATGCCTGAAACCAGTCAGAAAATAAGATTTTGGCAGCATGAACCAGCTGAATTGACAATACTCAGTAACTAAGCAGATAATTAGTCTAAATTGATATTAGGCAACTCTCAACATGAGTCTGTTCATCCCTACGCCAAAATGAGTTCAGCAGCAGAAATGTCTAGGCTTACTCTTTCTTCCTTGTCATTGTGTCACACTTCTCTACAAAAATGCAAATGATATAACAAGAATCCCAGATTTTAAGGCCATGTTTGGGATCCGGAAATTTAAAGGCAGACCAGTATATTATAAAATATTATAGAATATAGAGTTTTTTAAAAAAATTATTTGGTATTAGAAATGTTATAAACCTGCTTTGTAACAATTGAAATGATCTATATAATCTATTATATATTGGAAGTCAACTCTATGTAAGGAAATTATATCTCCAGAATCAATAATTTTCAGGTTAAACAGTAGAGAATAAAAATGTAGGCATGCTTTGTTTGGTTGGCTTATAAGTAGAAGCTATTCTGTGAAAATAAATACTTATTTTAGTAAGTAACATTTGATGTCTAATATTTGGACTAATTTCTTTGCAGTGAATAAAAAAAACTTTATCAGAGTTAATAATTATTTGACTAATGACTTCTGATGTGACTTACTTTTCTGTTCACTGTAAAAAAAAATTGCATTCTTAAATAAGAAACCCATGATCTTTCAGTCTAATTCAACATTCTGTACACAATATTTCATTAACTTCCTTCTCATAATGAACATATTATAATTACATTCCAGTCCATGAGATTCTGTAAAAACTATAAATACAACTTTAAAATATAGTTGGTGTTATATTCTAAATGTCTAACTGTCAGACATGTGACAGGGATTTATACACAAAGAGTTAATATGCCTGCAAATGTCATTAATTGAAATATTTCAAAAAATAGTCATATTTTAAACTCAATATGGCAAAGATGTAGTGGGCCAGTTGTAGCTTTGAAATTTGCTTTGATTCTCAGTCTGTGTGGGTTATGCACAAGGCCGTCTCATTTGCAATTACTTATTTTGTTGAGTGTGTATCAAGATATCTGAAATAAATTTTGTTCTTACATCCACTTTAATCACAACTTTATTTCTCCAGTTATATGTATAGAACCATATTCACAGTTCTGTAAAAGCAAGGTTTAAGCATCTAGGACAATGAAGAAAAAATAATCCAATTATTCTGGCTCAATCAAATTGCTCTATTTTACTATTTTCATTCTCATATTTTCTTCATTTTGTCTGATTCCTAAGAACTATCATTTTGGATCACAAAGATGTGATCCAAAAATGTATTAAGCCGCATGAAAGAAAGGAGCAATTTTTACATAAAATCTTCTGGTATACTATGACAAACACTTGAGACAATAAAGTGAAAGACAATAGTTATGTAACCCAAATGGAGAACAGATTTATTATGCTCAAGATATTATTATGTCAGTCCTATCAGGTATTCCAGACAAGAAAAATGAATTTGACACATGAAGACTAAAACTATACTTGATTAAAATTGTCTATAATAACAAACTCTTGTAACTCTGATTGTGCTATATTTACTTTCCTTGTAATTCAGTGAATCAGGACAGTGCCTTGTTTCACAAGATAATATTTTATCTAGGTAGTGGCTTGTATCTATTTCTGTTACAGCCACCTCTTTTGCTCTTCATACAACCACAAAGTTTAGTTTGAAGTAAACAAACAAACAAAAAGTGGATGCAACCTCTTATTCCTCAATTTAAAAGGGAGTTGAAATACTATTACAGACGAGAAAATGGGAATTTCTAGAAGAGGACATGGCAGACTGGCTGGCTGATAGGCACCCTGAACAACTGTTGCAAATCTAATTTGTTGAACTGAATCGACAAATGAAGGTTTTCTTTCCTATGTGCACAAAATCAATTTCTGATATATTTTTCTGTCAAAACAGCTTTTTCATAGCTTATGTAAAGTGAGGTCATATTTGTACTTTGCATAGGATGCAAGCATAATTAAAAATATAAAGTTTAAATAAATTAAATGCAGTGTATCAAATATTTCTTATAATCATAGACCAGCATAGGCAGGAGTATTATTTGTGCATTTAATCATTTTTATCCTCTGATACAATGAACAGCATGATTTGCTGTAAATCTGGAAAACAAACTCCTTCTTAATCTCAGCAAAACAAAAGAATTGGTAGTGGACTTCAGTACAAAACCGGAAAGGAAATATCAAACCCCGGTCATCAATGGAAGCCCAGTAGAGAGAGTGGACTGTTTCAAATACCTCGGTGTGCACATCTTGAAAAACCTGTCATGGACCTTCCACATCAACACCATGGTAGAAAAAGCCCGAAAACATCTCTTCCACCTCAGACGTCTGAGGGACTTCAGACTACCACCAAAGGTGCTCAGAAACTTCTATTCCTGCACT
>JAEANM010026028.1:0-10825 GCA_017656035.1 Myanophis thanlyinensis
GGAGGCCTGCCCTGTGGGAACGCACAGGTCGGTTGGAGGCTGATGGTGGCAACAGGCGGTCCCGTAAATAACCCGGTATTAGCCCTTCGTGTGATCTTGATTCTATCCTTCTGTTTTTGCAGCCCAGGACTGTGTTGGCCTTTTTGGCAGCTGCAGCACATGCCTGGCTCACATTTAAACGACACAGAGATGACACATTTATCAGGGCCAATCCCTTGCAGCCTTTCTGGGGAAATAATTTCCCCTCCACCCTCCTTCCAGTTCCCCAAGTGGAGCCCAGTGCACCTTCCCCACAGCCCTCCTTCCAAGGATGCTTCCTTGCATCGTGCAGACCCTTGGCTAAAGACCCCCGGCTCTTCTCCCATGGCTTCCAGGGGTGGATAGGAAACTATCGGTGTAAAATGTGCTCCCCCTGGAGATGCACCCATCTCTGCAGTCCTGACTCCCTCCCCTCCCCCCAAGGCAATGGGTGATCAGGTGTAGCAACTTGGACGCCCCTCGGGTGGCTCAGAAAAAGAAGGGAAATGCGAGAGCCGTTTTCCTTGGTTGCATCACCATCGGAGGGGTCCAGAAAACTGCAGGCAGAAGATCTGAAGGGGTTTCCCCAAGCAAAGCATCTTCTGGCGAGGGGAGTTGGGGAAAAGGAATTCGGCACCAGCACGGCCAAATTTGGGGAAAGCACCTTTGGGCCATGCTGCCCTGCTACCTCTCTCATTGCGAGGAGAAGGCAGTGGGGGGAAGGCAGAACCCTCCCCCCTCCCCGCTCTCCTGCTGTACCACAGAATGGCCCTCACTTCCTCCAAGTTGCACCCAGTCCCCAGTTTCTCCTCCTGCAAAAGGCTGCTTCCTAACCAGCCAGCAGCGTCCCCTGGACTCCATAGCATCCAAACAGGGGTGCCTTCTTGGAAATCCAAGGGGGGGGAGGAGCCATGCAGCAGCTTTAAGCCCCCACCCCCAAGGACAGGGACCGTCCAAGCTTTTCTGGGGCAGGTGGGCCCATTTGGGATGTCAAGATAAAGACCTGCAACAGCTCAGCAAAGGGCGGCCTTGGCAGGTCCCATCAGTCAGCAGGCACCCAATTATCAAAGGTGCCCCCCCCTTATCCACCCCCACCCCCCAATGCTCTCCATTCCCTAAGCTTCTCTCTGTGTGGTTTTTTTTCTCTACCAAACGGGGACCCTGCAAACAAAGCCACAGGCTTTTCCCAGCCTTTGCACAAAAAATGGAAGGAGAATCTGATTCCCAGGATGGGCGGACGGCTGGAAGAGCGGAAGGAGTTAGCAAAGGTGGCAGGACTGTCTGGTTTCACTAAAGAAAAGAACACCATTTTGTTTCTATTTGGAAATCACTTTTGGACTTTACGCTTGAGGTGGAAAATAAATATTGGGTTGATTTTAGGTTTAGCTGATGAGATTGGTTTCTTGTGACTGAAATGGCTAGTATATATTATTATGTAAAAAGTTGAGGTTTCCTAATCAGAATCCATGCTTTCCCCCCCCCCTTATTTTTCATTCCCTTATCCTAAACTGTTTACCCCTTTTTCTCCTCTATTTTACCATTATTTTCATTTGTCTTTACAGTATATTTCTGTATTTTATATTTCGATAAACTAATAACATATGTTTAACTCTGAGGCCTTTTGCCAGCCTTCGTCCTCCTTCGCTGCTGAGGAAGGAAACACTGCTAAACATTGGAGGAAAACCCAGCCCAGGTCCAAAAAGTTGGCCATCTCCTCCAATGGGTGGGGGGAGCAAGGGGGGGGATGCTGGGACCTGGCGTAGGAAGGTCCTCCTCTGTCCACAGGCTGATTCCTAAATTAATCCGGCATAGCAGGAAGGAACCGTGACTGCTTGGTGGGGGGGGGGGGGCAGGTTCAGCCGAAGGGAGGGGGAGATGGGGGCAGGGAGGGGCTGCAGCACAAGGGGCGACTCCTTCCCCCATTAGCATTTTGATGACAGCCTCCAGATCCGTCACCCTGTTCCGGAAGGCTGGGCAGGAAGATGACGACCCCATCTGGCCTCAGCTGGGATCATTACGCGGGCCTGGAAATGGCCAATGGGGGACTCCCCCAGCCGGCCCTTCGGTGTCCTTCCAGAGGCCCCAGGCCCCTTGGGCATCTCAGGGAGTTGAAACCAATCTCCCAGGGTGAGTGGTGGACACGGAAGGTCTTGGAGACAGAAGAAGTGATGGTTAGAACCTTCTCGGCAACATCGGAGCTCCATCAGGGAACCAAGAGCAGAGGTGAAATTGAGCCGGTCCTAGCTGGTTCACCAGAACTGGTAGTAAATTTCCTAAGCAGTTGGGAGAACCGGTTGTTAGAAGAAATCTCTTTTTGTTTTTTTTCCACTTTACAGGGTTAATCCTGTAAGGAAGGCAGGAAAGAAACATCCTGGTGTTGTTTCTAGCCTAATCTTTATTGCCCTGCTTGCAGAAACTGCCCACCCAGTCACATGACCTCCCCAGCCACGCCCACTAAGCCACACCCACAGAACCAGTAGTAAAAAAAATTGAACTCCACCACTGATTGAGAGACTGGGCACTCCTGCATGGCCCACCATGGAGCCCCCCTGGCATTGTGGCATAAGGCAGAGAGATGGAATCTAGATCACGGGACGTACTAAGGCCACTTTATAAGGCCTTGGTAAGGCCGCCCTTAGAATCCTGCATCCAGTTTAGGTCACCACACTATAAGAAAGATGTTGAGACTCTGGAAAAAGTGCAGAGAAGAGCAACCAGGATGATTAATGGGGACTGGGGACTAAAACATATGAAGAACAGTTGCAGGAACAGAACATGGCTAGTCTAGTGAAGAGAGGGACCAGGGGAGACAGGAGAGCATCTTCCAATATTGGAGGGGCTGCCCCAGAGAGGAGGGAGTCCAGCTATTTTCCAAGACACCTGAAAACCAGGCAAGGAATAATGGATGGAAACTGACCAAGGAGAGATTCAACCTGGAACTAAGGAGGAATTTTCTGAGAACAATTAACCAGTGAAATAGCTGGCCTTCCGAAGTTGTAGGAGCTTCATCAATGGAAGCTTTCAAGAAAGGACTGGACAGCTGCACCATTTCTGACAGGTGTCAGTCCAGTCTCTTCTTGAAAACATCCAGGGATGAAACTCCCACAACTTCCAAAGGCAACTTCTGCTCCATGGGTTGATGGTTCTCACTGTCGGAAAATTCCTCCTTACTTCCAGGTTGAACCTCTCCTTGGTCTCGCCTTTCCTTTGGAAAATCCAGAGCAGGATGCCAGGGTCCACAGGAGACCAAAGTCAGGATTGCTACAACAACCAAGAGAGACCCCCTCCCCGCTTTAACCCGCTTGGCAAAGATGGAGGAGACTTTAGAGTCAACCCCATCCACGTTTCTTAGAGGTGCCATCTAAGCCAGGCCACCCAAGTGCCAGCCTGCCCCTTGGCACCTTTAGCATGCTGCTGGTCTGCAGGTGGCTGGAAAGGACCCCAGGAATGGCAGCATCAGAGCGGCCTGCAGAGTGCCAAGGAAGCCCAGCTGGGCCCTGGGCAGGCAAGGCTGCCCTGTAGGCCGGACTTAGAATTTCAGCCTCTCGCAGGTCCTTCCAAAGGGGACACCTGGATGCACGACCCACACAATGATGGAGGTGAGCCTGACAGAGTTGTGAGAAGCTTTCCCGGCATGTTTCAGTGCCATTTTGCAGGACGCAAAACTGAGGCTGCATGACAGGAGGTGGGCATCTGTGTCCTTTGAGAGTGTTTCTTTCTGCAAGTGGCAGCCAGTCTACCTTTTCGACAGCCCCCTCCTCAAAAGTCCCCAGAAGCTTTTAAGACAAACCCAAGCACGGAAGACACCCCCCCCCCCCCCAGCAATCCAGGACAGCAGAATAACAGAGTTGGGCGGAACTTTGGATCTTGGAAACACCACATTTGGAATATTGCATCCGCTTTTGGTTGCCCTGCCCCCATAAAAAAAATGTTGAGATTCTACCAACCTCCTCCTCAAGCAGGAGACCCTAGGGTCTCCTGCTTGGGCAGGAGGTTGGACTAGATGACCTACAAGGTCCCTTCCAACTCTGTTAATCTGTAACCTGATTTCTTCAATAAATACATGCAAATGCGTTGCACTATTCAGGTCAGATGGTCTCAGTGACTCCCAGAATGAGGGCTAAGGACCAGCTGCCTGCAAGGAATATCAACCCTTCCCTTCCCCCCATCCAGTCAGAATTGAAGAAGCTTCTTGGATGAGAAGCGAAACATCTTCAGAAGAAAAAAAGCAAAGTCCAGTTGCCTCTTTGGGACTGCCATGGTCCAGATGATGGAGTCTCCATGGCCAAATGCACAGAAGCTGGTTGGATTCACCCCTCTTCCTAGCCTGGGGTACAATGGGATTGTTGAGTTGTGGGTCAGCCGGGTAGAGCAGTCCAACCCTTGTCTTAGTACTGTGTATGGTGTGAACTTGTTTAGACTCACATGTCGCACGAACTCGGCTACCAACTCTCCTTCCAGAAGGTTGGGGCTGAGGCTGGACCTTCATGCTCAAAGAAGGAGGACAATGACCAGAGAGGCAACCCTGGAGGTCTTCTAGTCCAACCCATTGCTGAAGCAGGAGACCCTATGGAGACAAGTGGCTCTCCAGTCTCTTCTTAAAAGCCTCCAGGGATGGAGTATCCATAACTTCTGGTGGCAAGCAGTTCTGTGGGTTAGTTGTTCTCATGGTTAGAAAGCTGCTCCTTCTAGGTTGCTTCTCTCCTTGATGAATTTCCATCCGTTGTTTCTTGTCCTCCCCTCAGGGGCTTTGGAGAATAGCCCCCCCCCTCTTCTTTGGGGCAGCCCCTCAAATATTGGAAGACCACAGAGCTGCAGGGAGGACATCAAGGGACCACACCCTCCGCACCCTCTGCGTGGCCAGGGATCAGGGCTGCCCCACTTGCCTCCTCTGCCTCGAGACCCTTCCCCATTGCCGGCCACAAAACTGGCGCAAAACTGGCAGTGGGCAGCTCTGAAGGCTGCACTAATTGGAGGATAATCAACTGGAAGGCACATGTGGCAGCCTGGTTAATGCTCTCCGAGCCTGTTCCCCTGCCAATTCCCCCCCCCCCCAGAAGAGCGATGGCTATCCAGCCACACAAAGTGCCCCTTTGGCAGCCAGGCAGGGCTGGGTGGAGGCAGGGAGGAGGCAGCCCTGCCCGGCTGGGTGGTGTGTGTGTGATGGGGGGGGGGGGGAAGGCCAGCCTTGCTGTGATTTATCGTCCTGCGCTGAGCTGGCGTGGAGCAGATGTGCGGGCTGATTCCCTATCAGGCCTCAGCGCCGGCCGGGCCTTTCCCCACATGCGGCTCCCAGCCGTTAATTAGCCCACGGCCCTGATGGACCCATCGCCCGCATTTCCCTGGGGCACCCTTGGCCACCGTCAGCTGGGTACCCAGACCTTCCTCTCCCCTCCTATAATTGCCTGCATGACAGAGACAGGTGGAGCCCCCCCTTCCCAGCACCAGCCCCCCAACAAAAGCCCCCTCTGCCTGGCTGCAAACCCAAATGGCAAGGAAGGGTGCCCCAAGCGAGGGGCAGGAGAGAGCAAGGCCAAAGAAAGGGGATTCCTCTGGATTTCAGGGACTGGGGGGGCCAGGGGGTGGTGGTCCTTTTTGGCAGCACAACCTGCAGGTTTTGGAGTGGGGGGGGAAGGTGATGTGACTGCTCTTATTCTGAGAGCCCTAGAAGCCCCTCCTGGTGTCCCGGTTAGAGATGCAAGCTTGCCAAATTCTGATTCAACTGCCTTCTCCAAACCGTGGTGGCTGGGGATGATGGAATGTGAATCTCATATCAGAAGGCTCACAGAAGAGCAACAAAGATGGTCAGGAGAGGAAACCACGCGGTTGCAGGAACTGGGTTTGTCTAGTGTAGTGGAAAGAAGGACTGGGGTGACATGGTACCATCTTCCAATATTTGAGGGGCTGCCCCAAAGAAAAGGGGGGGTCAACCTATTCTCCAAAGCATTTCAAGGCAGGACAAGAAGCAACAGCTGGAGGTTTTCATGCAGATGTTAAGATGTTTGGACTTCAACTCCGAGAATTCCTGAGCCAGCCGTGGGAGTTGAAGTCCACAAGTCATAAAGGGCCCATAGTTGCCCACCCCTGGTTGAGCCTAAGAAGAGGAAAGTGTGGGAAGATGTGAAGATTACCTATAACATCACAAGAACTTTCACCTGCAAGATGGGACAGAGTGGTTTGAAATGGTTCCAGAGGACTGAAATAGAAGCTGCAGCTTTAAATGATGGAGGAATAGATACCAGTTCAATGGAAAGGGCAGAAGGAACAGCTAAAAATGGAACAGTTTGCCAAGGAGCTGGGGGCCATCAGAGGCTGGGTGGTTGCCTGCTGGGGAAGGGAATTGGGGCACTGGCAGGGGTGGACCAAATGACCTCCAATTTCCAACATCCTTTGAAGGTACTGTATTGAACTGGGATATGTACACTATATTGAACTAGGAACCAAGGGAAAAGGGTGGGGGCAGCCTAGGGTTGTGCATCCAATCAACCCCTCCCCCAAGCAAACCTTAAAATTTGCTGAGCTTCACTTGATACGCACCTGCGATGTGCTTTATGCAAATGTGGCAAATATCGCATCAGGTGTACTCTGCATCACATCAGGTCATTAAATGGCCCCCCAAGCCCCTCCCAAAGTGCTCAGAGGGGGAGCGGACGTCTGGACCATCCAAGTCACATCCAAGGAAGCTTTGCAAGCTCGCAGTCCCAGAGCCCCTGAGATTCTCAGGTAGGTAACAATAATATCCTGTACTGCTCATCTGTTCATGACTAGTACTGATGGTGTTCCCTAGTTGGGTCATGAAATGTCTGCAAGAAAACAACCAAGCTCAGAGAGCAACAGGGACCCCTCGTTTCAACCCTGCGCTACAAAGATTCCCCTTGATTGGTCCTGTTCATACTATCCCAGAGAGCTGCGCCACCCCCGCCCAAGGACCTGTGGTCGCCCGGGGAGTGCGGTGGGCTGCCCATCCCATCCCAGTCCGGCCAGGGTGGAGAGCGGCGCGCCATCTCCAGTCGGTCTCTGCCCCGAGCTGCCTTCCTCGGGCTGGAGCTGGGAACGAACCTAGAAAGCCGAGAGCAGGAAAGGCGACACACGCCCGGCCGAGCTCCGCAAGCGCGGCAGGTTCAGGCGGGCTACTCTGCGCCCCGACGCTCGGTCAAGCCGTTCCTTGGCCGCGGAGCTGGGCGGCTTGGATTGTGGGCTGCAGCTTCCGTGCTTGCCCGGGCAAGGAGTTCGGCTTGAATCCCCTGGGCCCGCCACTGCCCCGTGCAAGCGCTCTCCCCCAGCTGCCCCTCCCGGGCCCTTGCAAGGGGTGCAGCCCCCTTCTTTCGTCCCCTTGGCAAGCAGGACACGCGGCTTCCCTAAAGCACCCGGGCTGCCCCGGGCAGGACGGTAGCTGGCCGTCCCGTCTCGCTATTGAGGATTGGCGCAAGAACTCCGGTTCAAAGCGATCGGCTCCAGCCCCTTGTGCAAATGCCTTGATTCCCTTGACGGGTCGCCTGGGCAGCGACTCCGCCTGGACTTTCGCCACAATGACAAACAAAGAAAGCGGTAAAATAGGAAACAAACAGATAAAGCAGCCCAAAGGGGTTCCAGCCTCGCCTGGAGCTCAGGAGTCGCCCCGCCCCCACACTCCAGTCCCTAGCAAGTGCTCCGATGGCCGGAACGGCTCGGACACTCTCAGCCGCAAAAGCAGCTTGGCGGGCCCGGCTACGCTGGATGCGCGACCTCGCAGCCAAAGTCTCCTCCCGCCCAGGGGGAGGGAGGGCAGTTGCGAGTTCCACTCGCCGCAGCGCTCCCGGCTGCAGGACATGCGCGACTGGCGCCCCGGAACATCAGGGCAGAAGCGAAGAAGGGGCTGCCCCGTGATGGCCCCGCGGACCTGCCCTACCGCGCCCTCGCAGGCTCGCCTGCTGCCCCCTCTGCGCCCACCTGTCCCGGCCTCCGCTCCGCCGCCCAGGCCCAGAGGAAGCGGCGCAAAGGCCGCCAGCCCCGCTGGGCGGATTCCCAGATTCGCCCGGAATCTCTCCGCCGCCCCGTCTGCAGGACAGCCGCCCCGTTTCGGGAGACTTCCCAGTGAAAGAGGCCAGTCCTGGCATCCAGCTGCCTCTGGGATTGCCCAGGCTGGTTGCAGGCCAGTCCAGCCACCCCCTGAGAAAGGCTCAGTGCCTCTGACCATGTGCCAACTTCCCTGAGAGAGACATCAGTCAAGGGGGGGGGGGGTTGAGCCCCCTGATGGTGCAACCTCTCTAAGGCCATTGGCCAGAAGGAGCGGGTCTCTGGAATGAGGCTTAAATGTCTGTTTAATCCTGCATTGCCATTAGGTGAAGATGCTGACAGGGATTGAGGAGACAAGGTTCTAGTCCAGTGGTGGTGAACCTTTTACTTACCAAGTGCTGAAAAGTATATGCTTTGCGCATGCCATCTGCACTTGCGTGTGACTCCTCCATGTGTGTTGCACGTGCAACTGCACTATCTGCACATCCATGCAACTTTTGTGCAGGCACTCACGCACACATGAGCAATCACATGTGCATGTACAGGAGAGCTCCAAAAACCAGCTGGATTTCCTGCTGCAATCATGCGCATGCACAGTGGACGCCCAAGACCAGCTGGGTCTGCAATCGTGCATGCATGCATATGCAATTGCATGTGCATGCTCAGCTGAAGTTAAGTTGTCTGATAGCTTGTGTGCCCAGCAAGATGGCTCTGTGTGCCATCTGTGGCACCTGTGCCATAGGTTCGCCATCACAGTTCTAGTCCCTGCTCAGGCATGGAAGCCAGCCAGGCACACATTTTGGGGCCTGACTGGGAGGTGGAAAAGCAATCCTGTAATAGAAATAATATAATATTGCATTGCGGTTACAGTTGAATTCTGCAAAGTAATTCTATTTAGACAATTAAATTATTCAAAGCAGCCAGTCTGGTGCAGAGTTTAAGGGGCTGGCCCAGAAACCAGGAGATGGTGAGTTCTAGTCCAGCCTTTGTCATGAAAATTGACTGGGTGACTTTGGGCCACTGGGCCGGTCGCTCTC
Organism: Myanophis thanlyinensis; assembly: GCA_017656035.1. NCBI lineage: Eukaryota > Metazoa > Chordata > Lepidosauria > Squamata > Homalopsidae > Myanophis > Myanophis thanlyinensis. The sequence continues at coordinate 9,051 of JAEANM010026028.1, forward strand.
GCTCAGCCCAAGCCACCTCACAGGGTTGTTGTGGTGGGGAAAATAGGAGGAGGAAGGAGGACTATTATGTATGTTTACCACCTTAAGTTACATAAAGTAATAAAGGCAGGATAATAAATCTAAATAAATAGCTATTATTTTAATTACTGATAGAGAATGCTTTCCGCAGATGCTAATAAAATACTTTCTTTGCTTTTGCAGTAATTCGTAGCAATTCCCTGATTCCTTGCTAGTCCCAATCGCTGGTGAAACAAGGGGTCGGCCAGGAAGGACTGCCCAGCCTCTCTTGAGGCTTTGCCCCATCCCAAAGCCTCCCAAGGCCCCTTCCGAAGGAGGAGACCCCTTATAGCCGAGAAGCTCCTCCTGCTGCTCATCCCTGCTCACATCTGTCCGAGAGGGAGCAAAGCACCTGGAGCAAGCTTTGGGGGGGGCAGCCTCCCCCACTGCAGCTGTTTCTGTGCTAATGAGGGTTGCCTGGCTCTGAGCAGTCCATCTGGGCCGGAGGGGCTTGGGGAGGCCTTCAGCTCCCAGGGTCCAGTGGCTGGGAAGAAGGTGCGGGAAGCAGCAACCTCTGTGGAGCCTTCAGGGGTAGCCTAGCCGCCCACTGGGTATGTTGGCAAACAGGATGGGACAACTCGCCACGGCCAACAATTTGATTTAAATATTTAAAATGCTTAAAAATGATCTGTGGAGATTATCCATCATCCAAGTCCTGGTTGTCCCAAAGATGCTTTTTCAAGAGGCAACTGGACTTTCTGGTTTTTCTTTGAAGATGTTTCGCTTCTCACCCAAGAAGCTTCTCCAGCTCTGACTGGATGGTGGGGAATAGAAGGATCTATGGTCCTTGCAGACAGCTGGTCATTTCAAGGAAGGAGCATAAATCCTTCCCTTCCCCACCATCCAGTCTGAGCTGGAGAAGCTTCTTGGGTGAGAAGCGAAACATCTTCAAAGAAAAACCAGTAAGTCCAGTTGAAAAAGCACCTTTGGGACTACTTAAAAATTATATTAATTTTTGTCGTTCAAGGTTCATTTTGTGCTTTCTTGTCATCCTTATTTTAACGATTTTGTCCCACTATTTCTTTGATATTCATGTAACTCTTGTCCCGTGACCAGTGGTCCTAGGCAGGGCCTGGCCAAAGATGGCAGCCCCATCACAGAGGGTCAACCATTGACCACTCCTTCGCTGCAACCTCTTGACCTTTTGAGGAAACCACAGGAAGTTTTTGCCTTAAAGGCATTCGTTCCATGATCATTCCAAGTTACAACAGCATTGAAAACAGTGAGTCATGACTGCATTTCACACTTATGACCGTTGCAGCATCCCCATGGTCATGTGATCAAAATTATGACTTGTCAACTGACTCATATTTATGACGGTCACAGGGTCCCGGGGTCACATGATCCCCTTTTGTGAACTTCTGACAAGCAAACTCAATGGGGAAGCCGGATTCACTTAGCAACCATGTTAACAACTGCAAGGATTCACTTAACTGCGGCAAGAAATGTCATTAAATGGAGCAAAGCCCACTTAACAAATGTCTCAATGACAACAGAAGTTTGAGGGTCCATTGTGGTCGTAAGTCAAGGACCTCCCGTAACAGGCTGTCTGATCATGGGGACAGTTCAACTCCCATGAGTCGAGCAGAGTCCGGGGTGCCTCTTCTACCTGCCCCCACTTAAAGGCTGTGCAACCCCTTCAGGACGGGGGGGGGGGGGGGGGGGGGGGGGGGGGGGGGGGGGGGGGGGGGGGGGGGGGGGGGGGGGGGGGGGGGGGG
>JAEANM010026029.1:0-10825 GCA_017656035.1 Myanophis thanlyinensis
GAAGATGTGACACGTGCGTTTGTCTTTTTCCGCCCAAAGGTGTTGCCACAGCCACGACTGCTGTTACAACAAGGCGGGGATGTATGGCTGCAACCCCAAAGTCCTCACCTACCGGTTCTACGCCCAGAGAGAGAAAATCAAATGCAGTAAGTGGGATCTGCTTAACGACAAGATTCACTTAACAACTGTACCAATTTGCTTAACAGTCGCAGAAAAAAAAGGTCACACAATTGGGCACAACTGACTTAACAAACCAACCACCTTACTTGACAACAGAAATTCCTATTTCAGTTGAGATCGCAAGTCGACAACGACCTCTACGTGTGTCTTTTCTGTTGCAGTGTGCACTTCTAGGCACGGACATTTTTAAAGCATCAAGAAATATTTCCTCTTAGAAGCCTGCAATTAATCCCTCCCTGCCGTATAATTTAATAGTGAAAAAAGCAGAAGTATAAACATTTCAAAGGGGAAAATATTTTGGCTTCTTAACCTCAGGACGCAAAGTTCTTGTACTTAGCTTACGAAGAAGCCACCTGGCTTCCAGGCCCTAAACCTGTCCCCAATATATTTTATCCCATAAAATATAGCATGACATAATTTCTCACCCATTTAAAAGATGCTCAAACCAGAAAAATTACAAGGAAACCATAGTTGGCTTACTGGAGGAAAAAAAAATCTCTCCCAACTTTATTTATACTCTTGTAAATAAGACAGTGCTGTCCATCTCTCCCCCTCCGCCACAAGATTTTACAAATACTTATGTATATTTTGCTTGGAGATATATTACATTTTTACCATATTAAACAAGGACATTAAAAAATTAAGCGCTTGCAAGAAGAGGTCTGTACCAGTACAAACTCTTTCCTATATATTTGTTTTAAAAACCATGAAACGATAATGAGCTTTTTAATATATATATATGTAAAAATAACACTTTCCATCCATTCTCACTGTTTAAAAAAAAAAGGAAGGAAGAAACAATATCAAAATACTTTAGCAAGCAATGGAGTGACTGTGATACATTTACCAGATTGTGGTTTAAAAGAGCCGGCCAGCGGTCTCAATTTCCCACAATGCCCCAAGAATAAGGCTACATCAAGAGTTCTGGTGCATCATTGATATTCAAATCCCCTTCAGATTTCACCAAAGAGGTTCGGTTTCGCCTAGGAAATGAGTTACGGTGGTTCCTGGAAGACACATTGCCTTACGTTTTCTCTTTCCAGTTTTTTTTTTGAAAAGACAGAAAGTTAGTCATGGCTTAATCTGCAGGCATATCTCTGGGGACTAAATTCTCATCTGCCAACAAGTCATTGAGGAAATCAGCTTTTGAATTCCACGCCCAACATTTTCTTCCAACTGTTCAAAAAGAAAAGGAAGGACGGACCCCAAATTATCTGAATTCATGCTAAACCATAATGATTTTTTTTAAATAAGCTAAATCATGGTCCTGAACTCCTGATGAGCCAAGATTAGTAACAGATGAGAATTAATCCTTCCTTATCTGACCTTATCAGGCAGCCATGATGGCCTTGTTAGTCTTAATGTTTGCAACTGGAGACCAGCTGCCAGCAGCTAGTGAAGAAAACTCCCCGACTAGCAAGGAGGAAAACTGTAGAAAAAAAAAACCCTCTATTTTGGTTGATCCATTTCTGTGGCTTTTCATTCGGGCAGATGTTATTTGCAAGGGCCCATCATATTGTTCAGAAAGTCTGGAGAACGGTGGAAAAAACTTCCTTGGGGGGGGGAAGTGGTATCCGTTTTGGAGGTTGGGTGGAGACGTCGCATCTTGGATAGTCCCAGCTCTTCACGAGTCGTCCTTCCTTGGTTTTTTTGTTTCTGTGTTTGTTTGTTTGGTCACACAGAAACCCCCAAATTAACTCTTTTGGGGGTTATCATCAAGAAGTAGACGGGCCGGCAGCGAAAGCTTATCGGTAAGAAGGATGGAAATGAAGGCTACGCCGGTTGAGTTTTTCGGGATTGTTAGATGCCATGTGGGAAAAATCCCGGAAGATGTCAAGGTAAGTGGTATCTCCTGCGAGAGAAAAAAACAACAACACAACACTTGCATCGATCGCACCAGTTTAAGGAGAAGGCGAGACGTCATGCACGTTGGTTTTCTTCCTGGCAAATACAAAAATCTCGGTTAAGCTCCGATTCTCGGGAGAAAAATAGTGGAGGGCGGGATGCCTGAGAACGCTGGCCATGTTGGCACATCCCATTAAGCCACGATTTAGTACAGAGACCACATTGACTGGGTCCCTGCCACGTGCTAAATGGTAAACAGTGGCTTGCAAATCTCTCTGGGTTGCGGGTATGGTATCTAGGACTAATGCAATTGGTGGTATTCATTTTCTTGATCGGCCCATCGCACAAACCACACAAACAAAGGACGAGCTCTTCTTGGCACGGCACGCTAGTTCCTGTGTTCAGGGTGTCATCGTCAGATTCCCAACCATTCTGGGTGGAAAAGGCAGGAATTACGGGGCAGCAGAAAAGCACGTTTTGCTCAGCTTTTGATAGTAACATGCACATGCAAATTATCTCGAAGGCAAAACCAAACAGCATGTACTGTGGAAACACAACGGGGCCGGGAGTCATTTCCCGAAGGAGCTGTCCCGGGAAATTCTCCAGGAATCCTAACATCTCTTTCTTGGTTTCTTCCTGAATTTGGATCAAAAGGATGTTTTCAAGCATCCAATCCCAAACCAAGAGAGTTGCATGTATCTCCCGTCGCATTCCGTTGCAGGGCTGTCGGTTTTTTTTTTTCTCTTCCCTATTCTGAAATCTCCCAGTTCGGATTTTTTTTTAATCAGTGATGCTTAGGTCCACTTTGCAAAAGGGGAAAACAAACTTCGATAAAAGCTACGTTTTGGTGCGCATGCGGGTTCTTTCTGGGCCATCTTGGGTGTTAACTCTTTTAACATATTAGCAAAACCGTTTCATGCACAAGCAGCTTGTTACAACCATCCAGATGATGACAAGCCCTTGTTCTGAATAAAGCTTGGAAATGGAAACCAAGCAGGAGTTTGGAAGAAAGTGCTTTCCAGCCGGAAACGAGATCAAGTGATTTGGAATTTCATTTGGAAGGAAACAGCGGCAGTTGTAGTTCATGCGGCAAGAAGATTAAATTGGCAGAAATGGATAATGAAGAGGAGAGAGATCCTGGTATTAAAGGTTAAGCAGGGTGCAGAGAAAGCTAAAATTTATTTTTTTTCAGCGGATCTCCACCCAGCGGTCCGCAGGAAGCGTTGGGCAATTGACAACCTTGGCGCGCAAAGCTCCATGTGCTGCTATTCAAGTCCCTTTGCGTATGACCACCGCGTACTGAAGTTATTTCCATTTGTGCTAGCTAGCGGGCTGAACAAAAGGAGAAGTCCGTTTTCTTAATCGGGACGTATCAAAGGCCATGCGTTAAAAACTGGGCTCTTTTATCAACGGAGCAGGAAAACATCCTTGTTCTTTTGAAGGCATTTCCCCTGGTTTCTGCTTAGCCGTCTTTGCAAATCGTTCCGGCTTTGAGCTTTCAATTTGAAGCTGGTTTTGTCTCGCCTGCAAACTTGTTTGCAAATGGGGAATTGCCTGAATTGTTATCTGTCTCATCTCTGGAGAAAGCTGGAAGGACAGGAGAAACGATGAAGTACTATTTCCTCTACTCCATCCCTCCTTTGAAGCATAGCCCCTATGGTGCCCACAGCCGATTCCTCGGAGGATAACGTCTGCTATGTCCTTCTCAGTTGGCATGTTGAAGCCAACAGCCCAATCTTTTGACCTAGTGTCCTTTTTCTGGAGGGGGGGGAGAGAAGTGGCCATAAACCACCTGTGGCCAGGTGGGACTTGCTGAGTCCCCCAAGTCATTATCTTTGGGAAGATAACGGTTCCCGGGGAACTCTTCCCAAGAACATTAGTTTGAATCCTGGACCATAAACATAGCCAATTCCAGGGCTAAATAATTTCTTTCCACAGAGTGGAACGGCCCCCAATTTCTTCCCTCCGTGCAGTTTTCTTAGCAGCACTGAACAGTTTTGCCATGGGGGTCCCTGGGAAGTTTTCTTGGCTGCCCTGGGACCTAGTCTGGTCCCAGGCCCCACATACACCTCTCCCCAGTTAAGCACCACTGGTTTCTAAGACCAGCCAAGGTGGATTCTGGACATTTTGCTTAGATGACCTTAAAACAGATGGGAAAAAGTCAAGACAACTTTTATGGAAGTCACTCTGGAAAACTAGGAGCCTTAACAGCATCTCTGCTTGAGAGCTTCCCAGAAATCTCCGGGCGGCATTAAAACGATGCTGTGCAATATTCAGAAAATAGGTGTGCCGAGGCTTGCTCGCTCCTCACTTAAAAGCCCATCTCCAGCTGCAAGTTAGGTGGACCTCTTCATCAAATGAAAAGCAAATTAATAATTGCTGGAGAAAACAGAGAAGGGGGAGCTTCATTTCATTCTGGTGGGGGGTTGCTTGAATAATCCCATATGAGATCCAAGCTTCTCTCTCTACCTGCTTCATCGCTAATGACCATTTTCATGGTGTGGCTGATGCCAGTCTTTTCTCTTTTTTTTTTGATTTGGGGTTGGGGGAGGAGGTGTCCCAAAGCTTGAGCGTTAATATGCAGGTGTAAGGCAAAGGGGGAAGAAGTGAGAGAATGCAGAAATAAACACCAAGATGCAAGAAAAGAGGTGATAAAAGCGTTTAGATTTTTATTAACAGTGTTTCAAGAGACAATAGAAGGAAGAAGAGGAAGGAAATAAGACATCAGAGCTTCGGATTTTCTTTGTCTCTCCCCTTGCCCCCACCCCCCACAACCCCTCCCCCTGGCTTTTTTTTTTCTCTGTAGGTGCCAAACTTTTCTGTCCTTGTTGTTTAAAAAAAATCATACAAAGGTTAAACAACGTGCAGAGAATTCAAGTTCAAAAGCAGCACTCGGCAGACGGACCAGGTAGGATAGAAAAAGGGGAGGAAATGATAGGAAGTTTAGAAAGCGGTCGGGGCGCGTGGGTGGGTTTCTTTTTTTTTTTTTTTTTTTGTGTAACAAGGAATAAGAGGAAATTTTTTTAAAAAAAAAATCAAATTTAAAAAAAAAGGAACCGGTATTACAAAGACTGTCCTGTCCTCAAAAGAAGCCTAAAGAGAGAGAAGGAAAAGGGATTAAGATGCAGGGATGTATTTACAGTTTCTCGACCCGCTTATTTCTGGGAATCGAAAACGAGAGCCGTACCTTGGGTGGCTTTCAGAAGTTTGGGGGTTTTTTTGTGTGCATCCAGCTGAAACAGGTGGCTACTTTTTTGGGGGTCCGAAGATGGAAAGTTGCCCGTGGGAAGTTCTCTCTTCCATTCCTCTCCATTGAGTTATTCCACTTAAACTGCTGTTTGTTTTTTGTTTTCTCCCGAGCTAACGAGGTTTATTCCCACAATCTCCCCTGGTATCGAAGACAGCAAAGGGGTATTAAAAATGATTTGGCTGAATCGGTTGGGGGTTTTAAATTGGCTTTAATTGGGTTTTTAATTGGTTTTATTGGCTGGTAATTTTAAATTGTTATTTTCAATATTTTCAATTTGGTTTTAATTGGCCACTTTCATTTATTTTTAACTGTATTTTAATTAATTGTTATATTTTGTGTTTTAAATGGCTGCGCACCGCCCCGAGTCCTTCGGGAGAGGGGGCGGTATAGAAATGTTGTTATTAAATTAAATTAAATTAAATTAAATTAAATTCTATAAACTTCTAGCTCGGGGAGGGGGGAAGCAACAACTGCCACTCCACATCGCCCTCCCCCCCCCTTTTGTTTAATATTGGTGCTGTTGAAATAGGAAGGGTAGGACCCCCCCACCCATCTCTGGCGTGGGAAGGGGCCGGAATTTCAAGACGGCGTTCTAACTTTTACAGTACAAAAAAAAAAAAAAAGTCTTCCTTTTCTAGTATAAAAATAAATAAATACATTTTTTTTCCCCTTGAGGGGAGAATGCCCAGCCTTGCGGAAAACATCCCAGTGTCGTTTCCCGCCAGCCGGTTTAATTCTGAAATAATGGATTTTGAGCACAACCCCAGGTCAGCTCTCTGGTCAAATTTTCTTTTTTTAACCCACAGGACTCACTGTACTGGTTAAGGCAGCATTTCCCAATTTTCAGCCGTTTCAAAGACGGGTGGAGACTTCAACTCCCAGAATTCCCCAGCCAGCCGCGGTTGGCTGGGGAATTCTGGGATTTCAAGGCCACCGGTGTCTTAATTAAAGCATCCAGAGTTAAGAAACGCTGTGATAAGGCACAGGACTATGGGCAGGAAGACGTTTGGCCTTGGCTATGGAAGCGCCTTGGGTTACTCTAGGACAGGGGTGCCAAACTCAAGACCTGGAAGCCAGATCCGGTGCTTAGATCTGGCCCACGGGGCTGTCCTAGAAATAGCAAAAGACCAGTCCGCGGTGCCTCCGCCAGCAAAAATGGAGCTCGGGAGAGCTATCTGCGGCCCTTCCAAACTCCATTTTTCACTGGCGGAGGGTCGCAGGAGGCCATCGCAGCCGAAAACGGAGCTCGGGAGCCCATTTTTGCTGGCAGGTGCCCCCGACACGAGTGACGTCGAGCTGGCCACGTTCACCCCGGTCCCCCCAAGCTCAAGCACAACCCAGATGTGGCCCTCAATGGAATCGAGTTCTAGGGCCCGTCACACTTTCTCTCGGTCCGCTCCACCGCATAAGGGTAAGTTATGGGGAAAACCAGGAACGGGGCACGTTGATCGAACCTGCCGCCTTGAGCTCTTAGAGAAGAGAGAGTAAGGCTGCATGTAAATCAGATGAAGAAATCCCTGAACGATCTCAGCGGTCAGGATTGCAACCTTATTAAGAAGTGAAAAGATGCCCAGTCTGACTCAACCCCCCCGGCATCGATGGGAAAGTGGATTGCAGCTCTTCCTACTTCTCAGGCAGACCGATTCCTGGTTTTCCCCAGGGAGGGAAGTCACTTTTCCCAGCTTGCCTCACACTGTGGATGTCGGGAGCCAGGCGTGCAAAGCCGAACGGGGAACCCACGCATGGCTGGCTGGCTCGGTTCTCCATTTATTTTGTTCCTGGAAAAACCGCTCCCGCATTCACAGCTATCAGCTCCTGCCCCCTGGTGGTACAGTCGCATACTGCAAGGCAGGGAAAGTCATATTGCCATTCATTCTAAAGAGAAAACGGGCGGGGGGGGGGAATTATTATTATTATTGTTATTATTATTAACCCAGAGACCCGATTAGGAGATTTTTAATCCATCCACTCACCCAGCTGAACAGAAGATCCTGCAACCCTTTGGACATTTCCTGTAGAGAAACCTAGTTTTGGATCGAGTCCGATATGTAACTCGGGTCAATTTTCCAAGACGGAAACCAATGCCATGTCTGCTGGCGGGATATGAGAATGCAGTTTTATGGGCAAAGCATTCCTGGTCCGCCGCCCCCTACCGAATTCCTATGGAAACAGCACCCAGCCTAGTCACAACTTTTCAAATCTTTAGTGTTATTTTCTTACTGTTTCTCCCCCGCACGGCTGTAATTTTGTCTGCCAACTGGCATCACGCCCACCTGTCACAGTGGACAGTGCACAACCACTGTAGCCACATGAGCTGCGCATACAGGTTTAGGCACGGCTCCAATTCTACTTCGTTTCAAAGGATGAACTAAGTTGACTGGGAGCCAACCCAGATGATTTCGGAAACTGTAGCGATGAGATACACTCCCTAACAACTGTAAAAAAGGGGGGAAAATTTCCTGACATTAAATACACCAAAAAGGATAGTGAATGTGGGGGTGGGTGGAAGGGAACAAAATAAATAAATAAAAATCCTTGCAATGGGTCCACCCAGGCATCTTTAGTAATAAATTAAATATTTATAACAATCGCACCCATTTTAAAAAGACGGCACATAACTCATAATTTAAAAAAAACCAGAACATTAAAAATCATTTTTTTTCTTTTTCTAAAAAAAAGAAAGGGGGGGGGAAGTGGGTGGGAGAACCCAATACTGTTAAATAGGAGAAAAGTGCACGAAGTCAATTTTATACATTGCATCTAGAGAAAGTACATCTTTAAATACATAAATCGCCATGTCAGGAGAGCAGATTGCCTTAGGGTTATAGCCCGGACGAGGGCATCTATCTAGTCGCTCGTGCCCATTTCTTTTCCTCGTTTGACTTTCTACACACGGGCCCTTTTTCTCAAAACTGAAGAAATGTGGCTCCAACCCCGAGACAGACAACAGGCCAACCACAGAGCAGAGTTTCGTACACCGTAGACATGTTCCCCACAGAGGTCGTTCCTGTACGTGGGGCACGATCCCTGCTAACGAGACAGTTTGCCAGACGAACGGAGTCAGACCAGAGTTGGACTCGGTGAAATATCACGGCTGCTGCCTCCTCTTCCCAAAATATTGGGAATTGCAATTGAATGACAAGGGACATCATCTCGCCGTGCAGAAGTTTGAAAACGGGGATCACCGCAAGATTTGGAAGAATTGGGTTTCGGGCGGGTAGAAAATGAAACGGTTGAGGAAAAATAAAAACCGTAGTTAGTAGGAATGTACGTCCTTGAAACTGACGGGCAACGAGTTCCCTCTTGGTTGGTGGGCCTAAAAATCCCAAGGGCATCTCTCAATTATTGGTCATCTCTCAGTTGTGATCCTTTAATAATACCGTGCAATAGCTGTTAATCCCGAGGCATTATTCCATTTGCTTGGAAGCCTAGGAAAAACTGTTGCTTTTCCACCCAGAATGGTTAAAAAAAACAAAATAAAAATCCCTCGTCTTCCTTTGAATTTCCTGAGCAGAGGACGCAACGGTAGTTGAGAACTGGTAAAAAAATCTCCCTTCCATTTGAAAAGAAGGCCTACGTATCTCAACATCTGGATTGATTTAGTTTGGCTTGCTGGTCTGGCCATCCTAATTTCCAACAACGTCCGTGTCGGTTTCTGCTTACGACACCTGCAAGATGTAATGGTTTCCACTTTGCTCGGACTGTGGGCTCCACGCACAGCATTTCACCATCCCCAAAATTGTTAAGTTGTCAATTTCATCATTTGCGTTCCTAAACGTGGGCCTAAGTGCCCCAGAAGACTTTTTTTGGGATCTGAAGAGGCAATGAGACAGCCTAATCCAGAAGATGAGAAACCTAACCCATTAAAAAAAAAAATTGGGTTAAAAGCATGCGTCCGAATATTTCCTCTTGGTTCTAGGCATTCAGCTGGACTGAAGCCGAATCAAAGCTTGTGATCGGCGAGAAGATCTCAAATGACTTGGAATCGGGGAATAATAAGATCCGAGAGAAGAAACAAATAGGAGGGAGGTGGGAGAAACCAAGAACCCATGAGCAAAGTTATCGACATTCAATTAAAAAAAAAAGCACGAAGACGCTGGGATGGAAGACTGAACTAGCGCGTGAGGGTAATGAATGTTTCTACTTTATCAAAACGATCGGTAAAATTTTGATGATGGTCCAGAGGCAAACCCCCTGAAAAAATAAAACAAAACCATCACTGGAAAAAGCAGAGTCGTTAGAAACGATGAACCTTCTTGTCTACTCTAGGCCAACCGTTCACAAGCTCAGCCTAACCAGACTTTGCAGGATGGCTGTGACGATGGTGGGGGTGTGTATGGGGGGAGGAAGGCCATCTCCTACCACTCCCTGAGCAGAAAAATGGAACGCAAATGGCAGCTGGCCTCCGCTTTTTACAAAAATATTATCAAGGGTAAGTTGTACATTAAGGGGAAGGCATAAGGGCTGGACACCAGGCGTGTATGGCTGTTCTAATATAAGCCAGCTACTCTACATGATCTGGAGAAGGGGTGCAAATGTGAATTGGAAGCCCAGGTCAAGACGATACTGCAGCAGGTAATGGAGTTGACGGGACGGATGGGAAAAAGAATACCTCCCTCTCTCTCTCTCTCTCTCTCTCTCGATGCATTGTCTCAACCACGCAAGGTGACCTCATCGTGAAGGAGAAAGAGAAAGCTAGGCTGACGATGTACATAATCCAGGCTGAGTATGATCAGACAAAAAGTCATGTGAAGGAGGAGGCCACGGCCACTACACAAATGCGATGATCAAGTCAGATGTTACAAGAAGAACTAAGGACAGGAGGAGACCTGGATGCTCAGGTGCTCCTGAGCTGGCCAAGGGATGGGGGCTGAAGATGGAAGGGAAGCAAGAAGAGAACAATGTAGCTTGGAGCGAGCATGCGTTGACAACAGCAAGGTGAAGCCAAGCCGATTCAAAAAGTTGGGATTCCAGTCAACTCTCATGTGCAGTAGACTCGCTGTTCTTCAAAGAATCCCCAAAACCTTAGTCTCACATTTGAACCGACTCTACGTTCTGGAACCTCCCAATTTACCAACTGAAACGAGAGGGCTCCCTTTTATACGGCTTGCTAACTACCCCGGTCTACTACTCTTCCAGACCCTTCTCCTCCTAGGAAAAGAGCCTCCTCAGTGCCCTAAAATCCTCCCGGGGGGCGGGGGGAGACCAAAAAAAAGGATATCCCACCCAGTGTGCCAGTGTTTTCCTACATCACCACCACAACCAGCTGCAAGTCTGAAGGAAGAATTCCAAAAATCCGCCTGGACTTAATTCTACAAAGTCCGTTTGCGGCAAAAGCCACAGTCGGTGCAAGGCTCTGAAGTCACTTAAGACTGCGGTTCCCAAAGCAGAATCCCAGCCTGCACAAATCAAACCCAACCTGCACAAGACTGAATTGCGATGATTTGGCGTCGCAGAATGAGGCGGAGAAGTGCCTTGGACATCCAAGCCGTTGCCGGTTTCCCTTACTCTGAGAAAACATCTTTCTCCTTCCTTCCTTCCTTCCTTCCT
>JAEANM010026030.1:0-10825 GCA_017656035.1 Myanophis thanlyinensis
AGGCAGAGACAGAAAGACATAGAGGAAAGAGAGAGAGAGAAGGAGAGGGGGGCAGACAGAGACAGAGAATGGAATGAATTAGGCTTTGTATGCAAGAGCCTGGCTAGATCATTCCATTGTAGAGCCCCATAATTCCTTTGAAAGAGATATTACAATTTTACATTTCAGTTTTGCCTCTATAATTGCTGCTAGACTGTGTTTTACTTCCCCCTCTACCAGCTAGCTAGCCTATTGCCTCTGTACTCGAACTGTTTGAATAACCACCTCAGCAAATGTTTGCTAGTTTCTTCAGACAAGGTAATTTTAACCGCCCTTGTCTATGCTTGCATGAATTGACAATTGATTGTGAACAAATCGCTTTGTTCTCCCACGCCAACCAGATACCCTTGTTGCTTTTGATAAAACTGCAAGATCTATAAAAGGTGTGTTGTGATACCTTGTGCACTTGCAAAATATCTGTTCCATATCTAAAAGATAGGCTGTTTGGGGCTTTTTGCTCCAAGAATTGAGATCATCTCTCTTATCGGCCTGTAATGCAGGAAATTACCTTTTGACTAGATTATTTTGGAGGAATGTTTGTCCACCATGATGGGTAGGAGGAGAGGAATGAATCCTCAAAATCAAATGAATAAATGAGCAGATCTTAATGGAGATGGTGTAAGATTAAAGAATGGACTGATACAACTTTCAAATCATGAGTAACATCCCAATTTTTCCAAGAATATCTTAGTCTAATCCTTTCTGCTACTTCAGAAAATTGGACTAAAAATAGTAAACAGAAATTGTGAGGGCACGGGTTTGAATGAAAAGGTTGGAGAACATTTTCATCGAAGTTCTGGGCATCACATGGCCTTCCAAATATTGTTGGGCTGCAGCTCCTATGATCTCTACTGGCTAAGATTGATGAGAATTAGAGTACTATATCTTAAGAACCGTCTTAAGAGTCCCATGTGGCACATTTCAATAAAAACAACTCAACTAACATTCAAGAATGTTATAGTTACTAGGTGCATGTACGATCAAGGATGAGATGTTCTGTAATATCTTTTCCAATTCAAAAAAGTTAACGGTAATTAAAATGGCATTATAAAAATACCAGTTGGTGACAGAACTTGAAATAGTCTAGAAATAGCCGTGGAACAAAGAAGAAGAAGAAGGTTACAGATGCTGGCATTTCTCAAAATACTAATTATTAAGAAGTACAAACAGTGACGTTTACTACTACAGACAAGGGGATCAAACTATTTTCCAAAGCACTCAAAGGCAAGACAAGAAACAATGAATGGAAACTAACCAAGGAGAGAAGCAACCTAGAACATAGGAGAAAATTCCTAATGGTGAGAACAACCAACCAATGGAGCAGCTTGCCTTCAGAAGTTGTGGGAGCTCCATCACTGGAGACTTTCAAAAAGACATCGGACAACCTATTTGTCTGAAATGCTATATATGATCTCCAGCTGGAGCAGGGGGTTGGACAAGAATCTGTCCAAGATCTCTTCTAACTCTGTTATTCTATGTTCTAACCACATGCTCATGATTGTCCCATCATACTCCTATGCTATGATTGTGATGTATTGCTTGGGTTTGGCGATGAAAATCAGACAGTGCTAGAATTGGATTCCTGCACATTTGCTGGTGGCTTCCATCATCCCTGCAAGAATGAAAACAAGGAATCTTAGTTGATCTACTGAACTCCCAAGTGACACAATGCAAATAAATTCTATGGGACAGAAATGTTATTGCCAAGCTGAAGGTGTTTGGAGGTCATGTCTGGTAAGGACAATGGGTGGAATGGAAGATGGACAAATGAATGATAGACAAGTCTGACATGGATTCTTGTACAGCTGTGCTCAGTCGTGAAAAGGCTACATGTGCCCAGCTAAGAACTTTGAAATAAGTTATATCCTGGATCACATGCAGGTTTTTCCTTCCTTTGTAACCTTCCTTTTGTATGTACTCCTACTGCTTATTTCTATATAAGCTGCTTTGATACGCGTTCTTCAAAAGCATCTGGAATGCCTTTTCTAAAGGAAACAAATGCTTGGTTTTCTTTTCCCTGTAAAATTATTACAATTTAAATGTTTCAAATGTTTGATTGTTAACAAAAAAAAAAACCTTTGATCTTGTCTTCTTCTTTTGCTTTCAGGTTGATTCCAAGATCTGCCAATGGAGTTAAATAAAATGCGAAGCCACTTTTTCTTAATAGAAATTCTTTACAGGACAATAGGAAAAGGACCACTGCAAAACACTTTTAAAGAGGCTCAGAAATGAAATGCCTGTTTAGAAATGTTTGTTTAGACAATGGATGCATCGCTTAAACAGGGGCAGAGGAATATATCTAAATTTGTCTAGCAGGAGAAAAAAAAACATCCTGACATTTGACAAAACACAATGTTCAAAGAATTCTTGAATTCCTTCTTGGCAATCGCTGTTACCCAAACTGAGTCCAAAATATATAAATAATAGCTAGGGATAAGAGGTTAGAAGCCTTGAGTTTAGCAGCCCATCAGAAAATGGGAAGATCCTTGACAAAGCTAAGGATGATATACAGGACAAGGTGAGAGTTAATGGAAGATACCTTTGGGCTCTGGAGTTGACTCTATCCATCAATGGATCGTCTCTGGGGTTGACTCTTCCCACCAATGGATCATCTCTGGAATTGATTCTACTATCAATGGATCATCTCTGGACTTGACTCTACCCATCAATGGACCATGTTGGGCCAGGAGGACTATAAGAAGGCTGGCTGCTTCGTGTAAGTCTTGTTTGAACAAGCATGTCTTCCTGTTTTCTTTAGTCATTCTGTCTCCTGACTCTTCTGATTGGATTTGAATTTTATTTCTCCTCTGAGATGGCTTGTATTGCTGGGATTTTTCTTTGATCCTACCTCTTCGGTTGCCAAAACTCATCTCAGCAGCCTTGAGACTCGTTCGGCACTTTTTCCTCTTTAAACCTTAAGGAAGTTAGTCTTTGCAAGGCAAATCTGGAGGATTTCCAAGGCAAGCCTTGAGCATTCCAGACTCAAAAAGGGGTGGATTCTGCTTTTACCATCAAACTTGGGGCCTCTGCGTAACTTTCCTAGACTTTCTCAAAGTTATCAGGAGGTGCTTTGCTTTATTAGACTGTGTTGCAATGCGCCACTGGGAAATGAACACCAGGCAGGCATCTTTAGGGCAAAAAAAAACAAAAAGATCGACAGATTTCTGATATATTTTTAGGTGAGTTTCCTAGAACTTGCCTAGCTCTATTTTCATCGAGTTCTTCTCCCCACCTCTCCTTTTTTTAAAAAGGATCTTATTTTTAAAAGAGCTTAAAAGACCACATCCAAAGAACTCTAGCCATTAAAAACTGGTATATATTTCAATTCCAAGCAATAACCAAAGCAGGCGGTATTGCAAGACGCATCATCAAAAGATTTCATATTGTGGAAGAACAGATCGATTGCACGAAAGGAATTTACTTTGGCTTGCTTTAATAAGAGAAATCGTCATGCCGACAATGGGATATTATCTGCAGCTTTATTTGTAACTGGGGAAAAAAAAAACCACCTCTGTTTTTCAGTCACGTAAGGAGAGAGGCAGTTGGGTGTTCGACTTGATAAAAGTTGGGGTTTAATGTTCTACAATTTCTGCAGAAAGTAATCTGAAAGTTTTCTTTTTCTAAGGCAGCATCCAGCCAGGTAGAAAGAGACTGGATGAAGCGTCTCGGGAGATTCTCAATCATCCAGGTCAGTGGTTGTCCCAAAGGTGCTTTTTTTGAAAGGCAAATGGAGTTTGATTTTCCTTGAAGATGTTTCACTTCTCATCCAAGAAGCTTCTTCAGTCCATTCAGTTCAGAGATTGGATAGCCATTTGTCCAGGGTCTCCTCCTTGTGCATGGGATTGGACTAGAAGACCTCCAAGTTCCCCTCCCCCCACCACCCCCAATTCTGTTATTCCATTATTTTGTTATGTTGTCTGTTACCTGGAAGGCCAATGCAAGCTAGAGCTGACATAATGCAAATAGACAAGCATTCTGACTACTGTGGAATATCATCATCATCATCATCAGTGACATTTGGAAAACAGGGACGGTGTTATGGGAAATCCTGGGCCTTATAGTTTGTCCACATCTGGAGGTACCCCTGGTTGGTCCATATAATCAAAACTATCATGACTAATCCAGACTTGGAAATTGAGTGTTGAAGGCAAAACATCTTCCATCTCAGATCATATCTGGCAGAAATGGCAAGTCCATTTCTTTCTTTTCTTTTCCTTTGGTCGAAGTTTTCCTTGGGTTGAGTAAATGGAATACCACCACCATCACCTCCTTCTCCTCTTCCTCCTCCTTCTTCTTCCTCCTCCTCCTTTTCCTTCTCCTGTTTCTTCTTCTTCTTGTTGTTCCAGGATTTAGAGCAAACTTAGACATTTAATGGCCACATCTTCTCTTCCTCCCTAGATTCTTTTTCTTCTTTTTCTTCTTTTTCTTCTTCCTCTGTCTCGTCCGCCTCCTCCCCCGCCCCCTCCCCCTCCTCTGTCTCCGCCTTCTCTTCCTCCTCCTTCTCCTCCTTCTGTGTTCTTTCATTAGAAGGAACACAGGTGCGTCCAACAGATAGTAGGAAGCAACTGAAAATGTTTGCAAACTGCAGTTTACTAAAGAACTAAAGAAAAGCAAGCTTTCCATCCATTGGGAATGGCTCGCAGAATCGCACACCACATACAATGCCACAAGCTTCAGGATGCCAGCTGAGCTACTGGCACCACTTGATCTTCGTCAGATGCCATCTTCCGTCGCCCCTTCGTTGAGCTTTCCCTGCATTTTTGAAAACCCTTGAGTGGAATCTATGCCTTGGTTGACACAGTATCATAATGTGCGTTTTCACTCTTAAGCGATCCTTAGTCCTTCCCAACCAAAAGCAGGTCGTGCAATAAATCAAAATGTGACAACGGCAGACAGTGGCAGTGGAGACTTGTCATAGTAATCAGTTTTATTAACAACGATTCACATTATAAAACCTCTCGCTTCATTGATGGAGTTGATATATTTTCATTTGTATGTAGGCCAGGTTTTCTTTGGCAAGGCCTGAGTCCAGGGACAGGTAACTGTAATTAGAAAATGATGTTCTATGAATGCTTTTTATTTAAACTAATCCATTTTCATGCGCTCCCTTTCCAATACCAAATGCCAGCAGATACACACCTCTGTTACGATGGGTGTAGGAAACTTCACTGATACGTGAGGGCCATCAGAGGTTATAATTTAGGACGGTGAGATGATAGCTCTGGGTTACAAAGCTCCAAGTTTGGGAGGAAGGCAAACAATAATGGCAATGAAACACCCCAGTTCAGATCAACCTTAACTTATGACTACTTGTTTAACAACGGTTCAAAGTTATAATGTATAGCAATGTCCATCACCGTTGATATTTTCAATTCTTTTAATTGAATGTTTGGATGGATGTTTTCTACCCCTTCGTGGTTAGGGATTCTGAAGTCTATTCCACTTTCTGAAAGGGGAGAAAAAAATCACAATGAATAATTTAAGTGCGCTATTCCACAATTATTATCTCTTCTTCTACTTCTGTAAATAAAGCAATGTCTTCCCAACTTCAATGCCTGTTATATATTCATTTGACTTTCTGTTCTGTTTATTTAAATATTTACTGGAGATGTTATATATCAACTTATAATTTTATTTAAAAAAAAATAGAAATACAAGAGCCTCAAGCCAACACCAAAGTAATAAAAGTTTTTTTTTTTTAATGTAATAATTTAGGGTATTACTTTTGATATTGAGAGAGCATACAACCAGGCTGAGCAATGCTTTGGGTTTCAGCTTGGAAGATGGGTTCATGACTGATAAAGGTAGGGACGTAGCACATTAGTGGCTTATTAAAGCAGCTATATCTATTTCCAGCAAGATTGTCCACAGAGTCTGGGCAAAAACTCTAGATGGAAGCCACAATGGTGTAACTGGAACTCACTCTATTGCTTGTGTGCATTGTGTATACAATGAACATAAAAAACAAGTAGACCTTCAATTGCAGTGTTGTGGATGTTTTATAGCAATACACAGCTTGTCATCCTATTTGTACACTACACCCTTCCAAAGACTTGGGTGTTGGTTCTAGAAGGCAAGAAAGTTGTAAATAAAACAGGAGAGGTTTCATTCGTTTCGCTTTGTTTTAAGATTAAACCAAACCCAAATAAATTTTGTCCAGGCTTCATCCTCGCTCTCTTAACACCCCCACCTCCCTTCAAGGCTGAGACTAGTCTTAATGAATGAAATGACATTTTCATCTTGGGCTTGGACTCCAAAGATGTTAGATCGGCTCCTTGCTACCTGATGTGCTTTTCACATACGGGCATCGTGTGAAGCCCACGTAAGTACGGATCCAGAAGGGACCCAATTATAAAGTTGTAGAGGGAGCAGTAACCACAACATGCAGGCCCGTTGGCCTTCCCCTTTCCTGAAGGAGGTCAAAGGAGAGGACTGCACAGTGTTGTAAAATGTCACCAGTTTGGTGAGTAGATTTTAACAAATTCTCCCCCTGCCAAGACGCTCATTCCTTTGAAGGCTGATGGCTTGGACAACAAAGGAGCTGGAGGTGTGGCGCATACTTTGTGCTTGCTGACAATTTCCCCCTCCACCAAGGCCTCCGTCCCCCCCCCCCCCACACACACACTTCCTTCCATCAAGTAAAATGCCTCTAATTCATTGTCAGAGAGCTCTCTGAAGAACAAGGAGAAGGAGAGCCCCTTCCCATCGTCGGGCAGCTTATGAAGTCTCATTAAAGAAAAAAAAGAGTGTCTTTTGTGCCGGCTTCCCGTTTGGTCAAAGCTATAATGATGCCTTTGCTGCAAAGTGAAAAGAAATGTTATTCTAATGAAGAGCGGAGATCCCTTTGGCGCTGGCTGGCGGGATTAATGAGGTGAAAGTGCTCGCGAAGTCGCCGGGAGTCGTCAGCATGGCTTAGGATGACCTTTGAAAGTGAAGGATCCTCTTAGAGAAGCATCAATAATGAGGAAAGAACTTCCGCGTGGTCTGCTTAATCCAAGAGGTGCTGCTGCCCAGCTATGATTGGCTCGGCTTCTGTGATGTCAGGAATGGATCGGGATCAGAATAGAGCTGGAAGGGACCTTGGAGGTCTTCTAGTCCAGCCCAGGTATTGATGATGAGCTCACCTATCGGTTTTATATTTTTGTATTATTATTTTCCAAGAAAGCCCTATAGATTTATATGGAAACCATAAGCTGTTGTAAACAACAATTAAAACTTACTTTAAAAATAAATAAATTCTATACCAATGATTCAAATTGCTATGTTTACATTCCAATTTTCTTCTGGAAGCAGCATCAGTATCTGCTCTTTCGGGATTGATGTCAGATTAGATTAGTTTAAAAACCTCCTTCTACTTCTTTCAAAAGTCTAGGTGGGATTTGGGCCACTATTTTCAGCTATATCTTGCAGCTGTTGAGTTGTCGCATTGGTTTCAGCCTAAGGACCAATTCTTGAGCAGACTGGCCTCCCATAGCTGTCAGTGTGATGAATTCAGGACTGGAATAGGGCTTAGCAACAAGGTCAGCCAATGGGGACTGGGACAGTCTGGATCCTGGGCGTGGCTTAGCTCTGCAGCTCAGAATCTGGGCTGAACTTTGAAACTGAAACAGAAACTTAAGCAAGCAGTCTGTGCAGGCTGCTGCTCTGAACTGAAACATCATAAGCTGTTAACTCCTCTCCTCTGCTTGTATTTGCTACCACGTTGAAAAAAACCTGCTTTTGGTATTGTATATTTATTTCACATGTTATATTATACATATATAAAGAGAAGTTAGTGGATCCTGCTGACTTCATTTACTTGTGTGTACTTCTGAATGTGTTTGCTGATACAAACTTATGCTGGCCTGCCACTGGTTTAGCTTCTCTGACGTCAAAAAGAGACTGGATATTTATTTATTTATTTATTTATTTATTAAATTTATATACCGCCCCCTTCTCCCGAGGGACTCGGGGTGGTGTACAGCAAGTAAAAACACATAAGAAAAAAAAATCTAAAAAGCCAATTAAAATAAAATATTAGAAAGCTGATAAGTTAAAAAACGTTACAGTTAAGATTAAAATAAATTAAATTAAGTATAAAGTTTAAAATATAAAATTCCACTAACATATTAAAATTACCCTGAGGTGTCAGGCCAGGCCGGCTAGCTGGAAGAGATGGGTTTTCTAAGATAGCCTAAGCACCCCCAAGGTAACCTTCAACCATTGTCACATCCAGGTCTTCTCCAGAGAGTGAGGAACAGCCTTTCCTTCATCCATGAATGTGTTCAGTATTTAAGGGATGGGTGCTTTCTTTATATTTTTTTAAGGTTTTAAGGTGAACCATGAGGGGGTCTGGAGGGATACATGAGAAGCCAAGCAATAGAGGATTGATCTGTTACTTTTTTTTCACACTGGGGAGTGATCAGAATGATGAATGATCAGGAGATAACGGTAGCATGTGGGATGCCACCAGATAAGGGTTCATAGATTGAAGTGCTGAATTTCTTTTTTATGAGTTTAGGGAGGGAAAAATAAACACTGCATATCAGTTTGGCATCTGAGAAATGGAGAGGTGGGAGAGATGTGAAAAATGACACCCGGCCCTATTCCTTATCTGTGAAATATTGCCCCATTCTCTGCAGAGGGTGACAGATACGTCCTACTTTCATCAATGAAACTGAAGTTATTCATTGACGGGTGGCTTGGAAAACTGGGAGGTGATGAAGCAACCTTCCCAGTCATAACTAGCCACGTGTCTCTCGTCACATGGAGATTCTCAGTCGTGGAAGTCAAGGTTGTCCCAAAGGTGTTTTTTCAAAAGGCAGCTGGACTTTCTTTCTTTTTTTCCTTGAAGACGTTTTGCTTCTCATCCAAGAAGCTTCTTCAGTTCTGACTGATTGGTGGGGATTAAGAAGTCAGTTTCCAGCCTTTTCTACAATAGGCAATCTGGCTGAATAAATCAAAATTGGTAGGAAGCAAATAGCACAGCTATGTTCCACGAAACACAGAGACACCAAACACTCTTCTGAATGATGGGCATTCAGAAAGGTCACTGGGTAGAGACGGGACTTCCTTCTCCACAGTGAACCAGAAAAAAAAAATCATATGTAAATCCAAATCGCCGATTTCCCCCATTTATGTAAAATAATCTCTTTAATTCTGCCATCCCCGCTCTTCCTCCATCTTTGGCAACATTTTGCGTATGAATTTTTATGGGTGCTACTTGAAACCCTGATCACAAGCATAGCTCCAGCCCTTCATTAAGCTCCTTTTTAAAAAATAAATAAATAATAATAATAATAATAAAAAGAACACATTTTCAGGGACTGCATAATAATTAAGCAGGGCGTCTCTGGGTTGCTCCATGAAGCATGGAAGCCCTAGGAGAGGCAAAGAAAATTATAGTAAGGAAATTAAAATAACTTTGCATCGTTGAGTTGGTGGGAGTTTCAGAGAAGCCAGCTGTGGCATTTGCTTCCTCTTTGCCCCTGGAGATCCTGCCGGTGAAGCTGCTAAGAAGAGCAAGAGAAAAAGGAATAAACTAAAGCCACCCACACAAAAGCTTCATCTCAAGCAGGATGTGATACTCTGAAGCAGGTTTTCTGAAACAACTGACAGGCAGAGCCGTGGGTTAGCAGATGCTGGCTGGGGTGGATGATGGAAGCTGTGGTCCATCACATCTGGACAAGGCAAGATAGCTCTCGATGGACAGAAGACAAACGTATGACGCAAAGAAAAAGCTCACTTGCTCCATTTTTTTGCACAGTTTGTAGTGTCTTTTGTACACCCCTAACACCATTAAAAATATAAACCACATCTGCTTCTCCTTGGGAAGGACCAGGTAGGTGGACAAAAATGCCAAATCCAGTCTAAATTTCTGGATGATTTTGGGATTAACTATAACAACAAACCATAATGGATTGTCCATCCACCCAGGGAGAGATCAATATTGACCAATATACCACTTTCTTCTCTGTCTTCCGTGAAGTAGGTTGAGCTAGTAATTGTTCTTAGAGATTTCCTGTGTTACACACTCCTGTGTAATTCCTGCAATCAAGAAGTAAGGTGACACATCTTTCTCTCTAGCTACTCTGTGGCTTACAATCCTGAATAAAGATATCCGGGAATAAATGTCAATCTCCATAGGAGATTTAGGCAGTTTTTTTCTTAAAAAAAAAAAAAAAGATCTATAGGATTAAATTCAAAGCTTGCAAGCCTGGGTAGGAGCAGATCAATATTGCTTTCAGGTCAGTCAACATATTTGGAAGTGGAGTGTAAATTTTGTCGAAGGGAGATTTGGTGAAGAGAACATGCAAGTCTTTCGAGATTGCAGGACACCGTAGAGTTTCAGCAATAAGCCTGCAGGCCTTTGCCCCAACCTCATTCAGAGACCCAGCTACTGACAGCAGCCTGCAAACACAAGACGCTAAACAGAGCAGGGTTCTTCATCAGAAAATTGATGAGAGAACTGCCACAAGAAAAAGAAAGACAAGAAAGACAAGACAAGGGGCTTCAGCGCAACAGTGCAATAAAAGATAATTGGTGAGTCCTAGAGTTTCAGAACAAAGGTGCCTCAGAGTTGTGATTTTCCTCTCTCTTGCCTCCCCCACCTGATCCCACTCAACCCTGCCCCCCCCCCCCACATCATCTGGCAGGTCAGAGAAATTTCTCCCATCTCTTTCGCCTTACGAATGTATTAATCAAAGTCAATTCAAATCTTACGTCTCAAAAATTTCCCATCTGTAAGATTAAAGTTCAGAGCTTTTTGGAAAATTTCCCTTCCTTCCTTCCTGCCTTCCGTCCTTCC